>JADDOH010003160.1:0-75734 GCA_016648135.1 Agrypnia vestita | reverse complement strand
TATTGAATGGTCAAGACCACGCTCACCTTATAGTGACAAGGAAGGTACAAGAACTGCAAGGCGGCGGCATCAGATCCCACACGGCCCTGGGGTGGGCCATACATGGCATTGTCGGAAAACAAAACCATAGTGATTACGCAACAGTATTAGCAGTTTCTAGTGCAGTTTCTCCCGTAGTCGACAATAATCTGGAGGCATTAGTGCGCGAACACTTCGCCGTCGACTCATTGGGGGTAACCGCCGCGGCCCGTGTCAATAAGGAGGATGCACGAGCTACCGCTATCATGGAAGCAACCACACGACAACTACCCACCGGTCAATGGGAGACAGGCCTCCTGTGGAAAAAGGATAGCAGAGAACTGCCAGACAGCCGCCAGTGCGCCGCCAACCGCCTGGCTGGCATTGAAAGAAAGATGGCAAAGGATGCGGCTTATGCAGAAGCATACAGAGCAAAAATGGACGAATACCTGAACAAAGGGTATGCTCACCCTCTGTCACCAGCTGAAGAAGTCAACATGAAAGGGAAATATTACCTACCACACTTTGCTGTCTTCAATGCCAATAAGCCCGGAAAAATTCGTATTGTGTTTGATGCGGCGAGCAAATGTCGTGGTGTAAGCTTAAATGACACACTGATCACCGGGCCGGACCTACTAAGTTCTCTACTAGGAAGTGTATTCCGTTTTCGTGAAGGACGAGTGGCGCTGGCAGCAGACGTCAAAGAAATGTTTCTTAGAATAAAAATCCGAGAGGCGGATCAAGCAGCGCAGCTATATTTGTGGAGACAACCGAACGAACCAGAACCGACAACATATCAAATGACGTCGATGATGTTCGGTGCAACATGCTCACCCAGCAGCGCCCAGTATGTCCGCAACCGGATAGCAGATGCCAGCGCCAACGAGTTCCCAGCCGCAGCCAAAGCAGTTCAAAATACATTCTATATGGATGATTACCTCGACGCTTTGGACACTTCCGAAGAAGCAATCACAATGATGAAACAGGTGTCCGAGGTATTGCGTCGAGGAAATATGCATCTAGTGAATTGGGCCTCCAATAGTCTGGAGGTATTGGAACACATCGAACCAACTCTGCGAGCCGTAGAGCCGATAAGAATTATCGGAGAAGATACAACGACCGAGAGAGTGCTCGGGATTATGTGGGAACCCGCCTCCGATAAATTTGTTTTCAAATTTGTAAACCTACCGGAGCTGACGGAGGCGGACCACCCGACCAAACGACAGCTGCTGAGCGCCGTGATGAGTATTTTCGACCCGGTGGGTTTCCTAGCCTGCTTACTGATCCGGTCGAAGATACTTCTACAAGAAATATGGCGTTCAAAGGTCGGGTGGGATGAGAAAATACATCCCGAGCACATGGGGAAATGGCGCGCATGGAATGTACTCATAAGAAATAGTGAGTGTCAAATAGCGCGCCAGTGCCTCTCGCGTCGAAGCAGCAACGTGACACTGCATGTGTTCTGTGATGCGTCCGAGAAGGCATGTTGCGCGGTGGCATACTTCGTCGAGACAGGAGAGGGCGGCATGAACGTAGCCTTCATCTCGGCGAAGTGCAAAGTCAGACCACTAAAGCCACTCTCAATACCACGCATGGAACTACAGGCAGCACTATTGGCTGCCCGACTAGCAGCTACCATCAGAAAAGAACACCGCTGCCATATAATACGAACTGTATTTTGGACCGACTCAACAACGGTCTTATGTTGGCTGCGGACCGACCCCCGGTCCTACTCGGCGTTCGTCGCAAACAGACTCGGCGAGATCGACGAATTAACAGACGCTGAGGCTTGGAGATGGGTGCCGACACAGAAAAACCCTGCCGATATCGGGACCAGAGATGGCGAACCTCCGGACCTCTCCGCGGAAGGCATGTGGTTCAGTGGGCCTGAATTCCTCAAACGAAGTGAGGCAAACTGGCCAAAGGAAAAGGCACGGCCGCAGCCCGATGAAAGTATAATGGAGAGAAGGCCGGCCACTGTACTAGCAGTACGACAAACCAACACGGGGGGAGCGCTCCCAGACATAGAACGTTTTTCGTCATGGACCCGATTGCTCCGCACTACCGCCTGGGTGCGGCGTTTTGTGAATAATTGTCGTCACCTCAGTGGAAAACAGCCTGATATTACAATTGACGAAAGAACGGAGGCCGAGCGCACCTGGATAAAATACACACAGGCAGACGCTTTTGGGCCAGAGATACGGGCCCTCCAGAAAGGGGAAGTCATAGAAAAGACCAGCCGACTGTACCCGATGACACCACAACTGGATGAACACAACGTCATCAGAATGGGTTCTCGGCTGGAGCGGACCGCAGTGGAGGGCATACCGCCCGGATTAAGAGCGCCGGTTATTCTAGACGGCGCCCACCCATACACACGACTAATGGTGCGCTACTACCATGAACGCGAGAACCACCCGGGCACGGAAAAAACAGTAGCCGATATCAGAGAAAAGTTTTACGTGCTGAAATTGAGACCAACCGTGCGCCGGGTGAAATTGGCATGCCAGGCGTGCCGCAATATGAAGAGCCAGCCGAGCCCTCCATTGATGGGCCAGATACCAGATTGTCGGCTGGCGCACCATACACCTGCTTTCCACCACTGCGGTCTGGACTATTTTGGGCCAATGCAAATTACCATCGGCCGAAGGAGAGAAAAAAGATACGGCGCGCTGTTTACATGTTTAACAACACGCGCCGTACATTTGGAACTAGCCGAGTCCCTGTCTGCAGATTCAGCTATACTCGCCATCAGACGAATGGCCGCGCGGCGCGGTCATCCACGCCTCTTATACTCAGATAATGGGACTAACTTCCGAGGCGCGGAAAAGGAAATGGCGGCCGCGCTGGCAGAACTCCATGACGACCCACGAATGCAGGGACATCTCACAGAAAGTGGGGTACAGTGGAGCTTCAACCCCCCGCTCGCCCCACATATGGGCGGCGCTTGGGAAAGCCTTGTACGCGCTGTGAAGCGTGCGCTGGAGGCCACGCTGAAGGAGCGGGCACCGCGGGAAGAGACATTAAGGACCTTACTAGCTGAGGCAGAATACACAGTGAACAGTCGCCCACTGACACATGTGTCAGTGGACCCCCTGGATGACGCGCCAATCACTCCTAACCACCTGCTTCTAGGAATATTGGGCAGAAATACACATTTAACCCTTTACGGGGCATTGGATGCAAATGTCTGTTTAAAGAAACAGTGGCAGATGGCTCAGCAGATGGCTGACCTATTCTGGAGAAGGTGGATGCGGGAGTACCTACCGACCCTAGCCCGACGACACAAATGGCAAGAACCTGCGCCCGCAATCAAAGAGGGAGAGATGGCCGTCATCGCTGATCCAGCACTCCCCCGCAACACATGGCCCAAGGGAAGGGTGATAGAAACAAAAGTAGCACCCGACGGACAAGTCAGAGTAGTCCGAGTAAGAACCACGGCGGGCGAATACACCCGACCGGCAACAAGAATCATCACACTGTCCAGGGCGCCGCAGTGACGGCGTCACTATTGCAGATATTGAGGGAATCCTGTCCTTCCTGTGAGTGCAGACTGTCTACACGGGGGGAGTGTTTCGGACAGGAATTAGAAGTTCGAAACGATCGCCGTGGAACGGTGGCGTCATCACGAAACAATGCCAGTTTTGTATGTTTATGTAAACAGATGAAATAAAAGACTTTATGTGACACACTATTTTTTGGACTCTATGAATAATGTTTATTATTATAGATTTAAATATTGACATATACAATGTAATATTTATGGATTTTTGTCACATCTTTTATTTTTTAATAAAGAGAGTAAATCGCTTGCAAAGCGATAGACGATGCGCTTTTCGAAGCAATCAGCCGTTCGCGGCATTTTTGACTGACATATGGTCAGTATGGAAATCGAAATATTTTCCAAATATTTCTGGAATTTGACCCGCTCACGATGCGTGATAATTTAGACTGGTATATACATTTCCGAGAACCAGCCAATTGGGTGCGCCCGGCTGGTATTCCGAAGATTAAAGTGGGGCGGCAGGCTGCAGACTGACCGTTCCCCATATCGCTTGCATCTGATTTACGGGTACCCAGCCCGTAAAATCAGAGTATTGTCGCACAAGACCGACTGGACGTAGACTGGCGGAGGAGCATCATTACTAAAAAGTGCGTGGAGCACCGTACACACAAAATATAAATTAAACTTTACAAAATTCTTCAAAAAATAATTTTTATTAAAAACACAGGAAAAGTCAAGAAACGCATAGAAAACATAAAATGGGGAATAAAAAATAGTGGCCCTAAAATGGACCTTTTACGCTCAACATAAGCGCAATCGCTAATATCGACCCCACCGGCCGAGCGATACCGTGCCGAAAAAGATGACTTTCAGTCAAAATCGAATATTGGCCGCTACAGCAGTCCAATTAAACTAAAACTTTCTTTATTGTATTCTTCCAGTAAATATCTATACAAAAAGTATATATTTACGACTACAAATTACATCAGAAACGTAGGAGGAATTTTGTTTGATAAAATTGTTTATAACTAACATAATATTAATTATTCACTCATTAAACTATAGTCAAAAGACGCCTTATAAAATATACTTCATAATTATTACACAAAAATTCATGTATCTACTTAAGAACTATTTTTTATTGAATTTAATGTAACTAGCCGATTGCACTCGGTACATAACTTGTAATAACTCTGTTAATACTACCTTGCGGGTCCCATAGACTATGTTAGATTATCAGCAAGGTTTAGTCTTGTATAAATTAACATGATTTACGTCTCAAAAAGACGATGAAACTATTTTTACGATTTTTTATGTCGGAGCAAAGTGCTTTCTGCCGATCTCCGCAGCCAATCGTCAGACTGATTAGTACCAAAATTCACTCAGAGATGGCGCGAGCGCTGAAATCGGCAAAGCAAGCTTTGTGATTGGCTGATTGTTTTACGATGGAGTTATGGAAGGGATTTTGTAATTTGGCTATATAAACAGTTTCATAACGGCGAGCAATTCAGTACACCTGAAGGTGCTTTAAGAGCCTATCGGACCACTTTTACCAGTCTTTCATTTCTCTCTACCTACAACGACCCTGCTGACTACTTGGACTTTCTCTGGATCTTCTTTGGCCCTTTTAAGGCAACCTCTACTACACCGGCGTTTCTAGATTGGTTTTATACGACTTTGCCATCTGAAACTTTCGGTGCGTTTCTTCGAGTTTTGGGCACGTGGAACCAAACTATCTTTTGCGTGTTCCTGTCCGGAACATGCATTTATTCAATTTTAGGGGAATCCTCGATAATAGAGCACGTTGGTGTGTTCGTATACAAGGTGCACATACAAATACCTTAGTTGCGTGGCGTTGCGTTCAGTTATAAATAAAAATATTTTCTATCTTTTAAAAAAATATTTAATCTCTGAAAATTCACATCTCAACTTTCCGCTAATTTATTCATTGGCCATTATTATATTAATGTTTTATGTCTTCTTTATAATGTCCTTTTCAATACGGAATTACCTCAGTAGCTAAAATCTTTTTTTTTCTAATCATGGCTCTATTTCGTTTAGTTTAGAGTACTTCACTATCTATCCTCACCTGTAATGCTGAATTTTTCACCTCTTCATTCAGCAGTCGGCTAGGGTTAGGGATTAAGTATATATCACAGATATCACGTCATCTCAGACCTTAGTATATACATATAATATATTACTATCTTCAAAAATAGAACAAAGCAATTTCACCTTTCCCAAAACATAGTTTAATCCTTTGTTATAAACATACATTGCGTTTTCAGCTAGTTTTGTTATTTTAATACTGCATTTCAATAACCTATTACAACTCTTCCACTACATTGTTGGTTGGTTGAAATAAATTCCCAACGAGCAATAAACCCACCATTGTATACATGCCAAAAGTGGCGTATAATGAAACTAAATGGACAATAAAATCTCCCTGTGTTCTTGCTCTTCTAGAGTCCATGTTTTAGGCACATGGAGATTAGGAATCATGGAAAATTATTATTTATAACACATAAGGTATTTTGAAAATAATTGTATTATTTTTTGTGTTACTTACCGCTATCTCTCGTTTCTTTGGGTAATGCGATCCCTGGGAGCTGTGGACAAAAAAAAACTATTAGAAAATCATTCGACAAAATATATTCAATCACGTACGCAGAATGTAGCATTTATTTAAATGTCAAATAAAACTTAATCATAAATCTTTTGTACCTAACACTAAGTATTATAGTTGATTAAATAAATAGGATAGTAGGATAATAGTTGACAAGAAAAAAACTATTAGCAAATCATTCCACAAAATATATTCAATAAATCATATATGAAGAATGTAGCATTAATTTAAATGTCAAACAAAACTTAATCATAAATCTTTTGTACCTAACACAGTTGATTAAATAAACAGATTTGATAAAACATATGCAATTTTTTAAAGGCCCCATTAAATTTGATGTTAAGGGACTCTAACAGAAGCTTAGTTATTTATAATTTAAAAGAAGAATGGTAAATAATGGAAATCAGTAGAAAGCAGTTATGGGGGATTACAAACCCTGGGATTTTGGATAGCGGAGGAAGAAAAAAAAGAAATATTTTGCTGTTAATGCCAATCAAAAGATATGCAAAGGCTTCCTAGACTAGCAAAAAAAATTTTTGTTCTTGACTTGACGTTTATGGTGAATTAAAAGAATATTAGTATTCGTCAGATTGAACTTAAATAATTGGCTGGTATTTTAATTGTTGATGGGGTGAGATTACACAAACTGTTATGTAGATTTTTTATTATAATATACTTTACTAAGCTTGTGCTATTGCTTTTTACTTTGTAGTATTATTATTTTATTTTGTTGTATTTTTTATTATAACACGCTTTTTTTAAGCTTTTCCTTTTACTATATACTGTTTTCTGTTAGCATTGTCCTACCGCTATATATTTGATTTCCACTGTATATTATTATATTTTCTTGTTTGTATTTCATGGGCAATCACTATGTATTGATAAAAGTATTCATTCATTTACTGTAAATTATACTTTATTGTTTGTTAAAGCCCTAAAGGACGTTAATAAATTAATAAATAATAAAACAATAATCGTAAAACCATTTGGATCATTTGAAAAAAATTGGTGGCGTAAAACGTAAAAAAATAATCCAACTTGTAAATGAAATAGAAGACACAATGCTAAAAAGACTTGAAGCATTTCAGTTGTAGATTCACAAACAGGTTGAAAAAGTAAGCTGGATTGACACAGATAATCCCAATGAGACTAATCCAATGAGACTAATCCCAATATGAATAGAAAGAAACTTTGAATGATGAAAAGAAAAGCAAATGATCAAAACAGCAAAAAAGCAAAGACCTTATTAATATCATGAGTCATCCATAAAAAAATCTAGATCCTGAATCTCATCGTTTAAGACAAAATTGCAAGGAATTGCAAGGAAATGCCTTGCAAGGGGAGGACATCCCGGCCGAAAAATCTATGGGAGTGGTTCGGAAAGTATGACAACAAACCAACATTTTCGAACTGCTGCAGAAAAAAGATAACGACTATGTATATGAAAGCCAACGTTTTGACAATCGAAAAAGTACAAGGAATAAAATGAAAAATATTAATTTTCAAATAAAGAAACCGAAAAATCACCTTAAAGCCAGCTGCTGCAGTGACAATACACAGAAAGACGAAGAACTTCATGATGGAAGACTATACATCATTACTGTCATTTCCTTCCATATTTATACGAATAAGTTATCTTTTCTAATTATATTATCTTAGATCATATCTCTTAATGTACTGGCAAGGTCGGGAAGCGAGCTTAAAGAGATTCTCCATTTGGAATTATCACCGTGGTCCTAATTTTTATTGACTTTATGTAGACGGCCGTAGTTACCTGGATTCAAATTTGGATTAATTAACATCAATTCAATTAATCATTGGTGTAAAAATTTGACTTTGTTACCTCTACGTGAGTTTAGTAATATTTTTTTTCTACATTTAACTAGGTACTTAGTGAAGATGAGATCTCTTAGACGTTTGTGTGGCAAACCCATTTATGATAGAGTAAAGAATGAAGATATTAAGAATGAATGTAAAGCTGATGTAGCATAATTCATAGAATTAAAACAGGGTCGCTCAGGTGGTTTGGGCATTTTGAGCAAATGAATGAGGAAATAATGGTAAGAAAGATATATAATGCAAGTGTTGCCGGTCCCAGAAAGAGAGGGCGACCGCGGAAGACGTGGCATGACCAGATTAACCAGATGGAAGATGGTCCCGTTAGAAGCCTCAACAACTGTCGAGCTTACATGCGAAGATGTATGAATGTGGACGAGGCGAGAGTTGTATGTCAGGACAGAAGAGTATGGCGCTCTTCCTCTCTGTCTACCCCCACGGAGAAACGTCGTGATGGTAAGTAAGTAAGTAAGTACTTAAGTTAGAGTAACATAATCTCTCATCGATATGTGAAGTATTAAGTAAGTATTTTTAAATATAGAATTTTTACATAAATGAGGTTCAAATACAAATAATTAAATTGTTAGGTACTGATAAAATGAGCTGAAGTTACTGGTGTAGGGATGGTTGTAACGGGAATATTGAGGAGAAGAGTTGACGAAATTAATATTGTGAAGCAAATTAATAACCGAAACTTTATTTACCAGCTGAATAAACATATTTTGTGCTAAAATCGCTTGTCATGAAAGTATGATGTGAGATATGTGTTAGATTGGATCATTTTTTAATTATCAAACCGACAAATTGGAAATAAATCTCTATATTTTTAAAGTGAAATTCGTCATTTATATCATCTAGATTAGCGGTTATCAGTGAGATTCATGAAGCTGTTCCCAGGGGCTGCGAGCTATAAATAAAAAATCGATAGTGTGAAGTTATTTTATCTTAGAATATACAAGTTTCAACCGAAATTATCCACCATACTTTACAGATTATCCTACCTAAATCGTCACGAAATTAATGACATAATATCAATAGTTATGGATACAATAAACTTCAAAGTTTTCTTTCTTTAATCAAGATTTTCGACTGAGGGGAATAAATAATATGTGAACCATTTATCAAATAGGACTTCTACATGAGATTTATATACCAAATCTTCGAAAAATACCAAATCGAGAAGCAGACAGGTTGTTCTAGAAATAACAGAATGTTAGTAAGCTTAGTAAACACCACTACCAGATTTACGGTCTACCGGTTTTGAGACGTAGCCGTCTCTTCGTTAGGACCAACACTTCACTACTACATTCACAACACTATAAACCCCAACCATAGTATTGTATAACTATCACCACTATTGTTCACATGCGTGTTAATCTTGTCAGAGAAATTGAACTACTGAACAATTCAGGGATCTAACGAGAGAGAGTGAGAGGGAGCCGGGTCTAAAGTGGGTGTTACCACATCTCTTGTGAACGCTACATTGAACAAAGGGCTATATAGAATTAATTATTCTGTTTATTAATGAGAGGTACTCTATTATCTGTTCTAGAACTCGTTGGTTGACGAAATTATGAAATTCTGTGACGTATGTGGCAGTGAATAACAGCGAACAAAGATTAGAGGGATGCATTCGGGGAGGCATTTATCCAGCAAATAAAAAAATGGCTGATGTTGGTGATGATGACATAAGATATATTTTCTGTGATTTCAGCGATTCACAGTAATGGAAGAATGCAAGAAATATATTTCAATTTTCAATTCAATTCAATTCAATTCAATTTCAATTCAATTTATTTCACGATAATATGTACATGACAAACAAAATGTTTAAGGCATACATATTAGGAAGTATATATCAAAAATGAAAGTATTTAATAAATTAAAAATAACATAAAATCTTGGTCAAAGGTGTAGGAGAATCCCGCTTCGGAAAACCCCCTCAGACACATGGAATATATCAATACCCAAAGCAATTTTGTTCAGCATAGCTGTGGCTCTTCCAACAGGCATAACCATCGGCAGGTTGGTCCTGTATATTGGAATGTGAAACAATCTATGCTGACGATGTCTAGTGTAATTATCAGGAACATACAAACCAATGCTCTGCATAATTTCAGGATTATCGATCATACCGCGCAACAATCGATAAAAATGTGTAATCAAATACACATTCCTTCTAGTCTCTAAACTATTGTAGCCAAGCATACCCTGGAGAAACTCGGTTGGGTAAAGCCAAGGATAATGCCCGTACTCTCTCATGTAGAGATATCAACGTCATCATCCATTGATTATCAAATAATTAAAATTAGTGTGATTACGCTAATTTGTTTAATCGCGTCTACAACCATTTTGTCATCTTATCGGATTTCTAAGTAAATATATAAATATTTATTTATATATTTACTTAGAAATAATAGATACCGCACAGGACAAGGGTTCGTGTAAAGCTATGAGGGAGAATGTTCAGCATTGGACACAGACAGGCTCATGAAGACGAAGAAATTTTTTTACGACTTTCATGTGGCATGATTCCACTGTCACCATCTTCCTCAAGTCATACCAAATTGTGGCATACGCAGATGAAAAATGCTTTTCTTGTTATTTTCTCTAAAAAGTAAAAAGTTACAAGTTTTCTTTTGTTGGTTAGTTAGGTTACTTTGGAATCCGTAAGCATTCGAATACCAGCTTGCTGACCCAGAAAATAATGATTCTTATTTAAAAAACTCTCCTGTGACTGATTTTCTTTATTTATTTATTTTATTTCTACGGTTTACACCTATAACAATAAAATAAAAAACATATTTATCTAGATAACAGTGTACATTATAAATGTGAATAATATCTGCTTAAATGATAATTTAAAAATGTATACGTAAACATACGTACATACATTATGAAATTTATAACACAATATCTATATGTACAAGTACATAAATCACAAATTAACTAAAGACAATTATAAAGTGTATATCAGTAAGAACACAGAAACCTATTCATATTATTATATATATTAACAAAGTTTAATCAAATAAATTAACGGTAAAGTGTTCGTTAAGGAGATTTCGGTAACGACTTAAGTTAATGTTGAGAATATCAGCAATTTGTACATACTCGTTTCCTAGGATGGAAAGTCTGTAGATCGTGGAGTATTTTTGGTGAGATGTGTTGCTTTTGTTGCAGTGAAAGAACGCTTGTGAACGGGTATTTCTGACCGGTATGTGAAAAGATATGGATGATAAGAGTTCCGGAGAATTCCGAAGAATCCAAGTTGTAAGAATGAATTATTTTGTATAGATATATGAGATCAGCAATAATGCGACTGTCGTTAAGTTTAATTAGACCTGTCTGAATATGAAGTTGATTATAATTGATGTGTTCCATCAGAATTCTTAGCCTGTAATTCACGTACCTCAGAAACTTTTTCTAATGTCTGTATGTGTGTCGCATAATGTGGTGACCATAATTGACTACAGTATTCCATTTTAACCGAATGCTGGATTTTCAGTAAAAAATATTAATTTTTGTTACTAGCCTTCGTATGTCTTGTCCTTTACAGTGCTTGTAAATGTGATTGAGCGAATTTTGGTGTGTGTGTTATTCCTGTTCGATGCGCGGACCAACAGGGAGCGTGTGAGCGAGATGGATGGAAACTTGTTGGGTTTAAGATACAGACAGTCGCATAGCAACCAAATACAGTGTGGCATTATTGTAATTTTATCGCATATGAACCCGCGAAGATAACGTCGAAAAGGTAAAAAAAACTCACCCCGAACGCGAGGCGGACTCCTTTTAACCGCTTGACAATAGTGATGGGTCCGCTTTGTACTAACTACTACAATGTAGTACTACATTACATTGAAGTGTAATGTAGAACTTCACACCTTTTGAAGTGTAGTGCACACTGCAAACTATATACACTTTCAAGTTATTGAAAGTACATACTTCAAATAGTACATTTCATTTTAAAGCGAACACTACAAAGTACACATACGTCAAAGTTATCGAAAGTACGAGTACATATTTCAAATGGTACATTTTTTATGTGAAATTGTGGGAAGTCGATTTGGAAATCGAAACAACCCCCTTCTCCATGGTTAGAAAAATTTTGGGATCGAATGAAGAAATCTCTGGAAATTGATACAATCCCCCCTCCCCCCATGGTTTTGAAAATTTTCTAGTAGCACACTTTTCAAAAAGCACTTCTTGTAGGTCATTACAATTTTGTAGTACTATAATTAGTTCACTTCATTAGTACTACAATTTTGTAGTACTACAGCAGTTCACTTAATTAATACTACAATTAGTTCACTTCATGTAGTTTTTACTACAAATGTAGTGTACACTTTGTAGTCTTCAAAGTGGTGGAAGTCTTCATTTTGAAATGTAGTTTTTCCCTTCGCTACTTGACAGCGGAAATGTCTTAGAAAACGACATATCGTATACGTGGCCTTTTGTATCTACTGGACGCCGGCGCCGGTGTGCCCAGCCGTTAAAATAGATGAAAAAAATGTATTTAGATTGGGTGGTTTCTAAAAAATATTTTACAATATATATTGTCACGAAATCATTTCGCACCGACCGGTGTAATAAAAAAAAAATATCCAATTACCATAAATAAAAAAAAAGGGATGCACATCACTACGATGTTGCGCCGCCGCGAGAAGGCTATAAATTGCCTTGCAAACGAAATTCCAGTTCTTTTCTGCATACAGTATTGCCTCCAACCGCGACTTTGCTCAAGGGTCCGGGATCCATGGAAGAATTCCACCCGGTAAATTATAAGAAAGAGTGCATCCATTACTGAATCAGCCGAAGCTAAAGGTATCGTACTAATTATTGTTTATTATTTTCTTTCAGGACCGTTGAAACCGTAGAACTCCTCGATTTATTCAAACTCCGTAAAACGTCGTCCAAAATAGATCGATTAGTGATTATATTTTTTTCTAATAAGTCCTTATATTCCAATGTGAATATTTAATTTGTCATCCGCGATATAACTTGCGGGAATCATGTGCGATTGAGTGCAATTTAAGAATCTGAATCCTGATTTACGTTCCCAAGGGATCGTTTTGTTTTAAAAATAACAATTTGCAATACTACTTCTATAATTATAGCATAAAACCTTGTACACAATTAATTGCGATAATAATCTTGTAAATTAATATGAGAAGTGGAGGATTACCCACATCGATACAATGAAACAAACGCTGTTGTACTTGAAGATATTGAACGCGTGTTGTAAACTAACTAAAAAAAGAACAAACCTACGTACATCTGAATAAAATCCAGTCCAAAATCTCCACCGCGAAATACCTGTAGAAGCCTTTCATATGGTTCATTATCATCGGACTATAGTCACATGTCCGCTGGCGATAAAAATAATGAGTAAAACCCGATACTTAATACCACGAGCGAACATGCCGAATAACTGAACCGCGCATGGACCAAAGCGACGGCGAGCAGAGCGACATTCTGGAGCTGGATGGATGAGGGACAGCCTTGCAGATCCTCTGGACCACGGACGGGCATGATGCGGCATCGGAGGCTGTGAAAATCATCACCAAGCCCGGCGGTCTCGCGCCGCAAGCATCAAGACTTCCATACAGAATTCTCAATTTAGCTCAGTTCTTGTTTCCGTATTTATGATTGCTTTATTACCAGCCGTAGACCAGGATTAGTGGCCAATTAGAATCATTACTTATTATTATAAAAATTATTATAACCTAGTCCGCGGTAGGAATTAATTAGCCCGGCTATTAACTGTATGATGAATTGTTAAATAAATCATGTTAGTAAATTTAATCTCTTTCAGTTCCTTGTTAAGTCCATCTAAACCAGCCCAATAATAATCCCATGTAATTACTGTCCATTGCCTTTGATCGAGTCGAGCCCACATAGAACTACGGTCGAGTGGCTGCAAGATAATCGGAACAGAGATCTCTTCTAGACTTTCCACGTAAATACCACTCATACCGAAGTTCCCTCACAATATAAAAACAATGTATTATTCGCATAATATAGCTATATAAAATTTAAAAAAATAAAAGCCTCTAATGATAGTTCAACTTTTTGCCAAAAATAAGTCAGAAATATTGAAAAAAATGCGATCTTTGATAATACATATCTTCATAACTATTGATATTAGGTCACGGTTGCTTAAATATTTTAGACTCATAACATAAGCAGGAATCTACGGGTTAAGTTTCTGCTGCTAGCTCTGGTACACCCTGTATTTGCTTAAATACTTTGTTGTTGTTATAAATATCAGTTAGTTTTTTTGCAATATTTGGCATACCTACTGAATTTAGAATATTTCCAAATAAGGACTGTATATTTTTTACAAATTGACCATGTAAATTTCAAAGAGAAATGGATGCAAATGTGCCCAGAAATATTATTTTAATATGTGTAAAAATATAATTAACAGATGTCAGGTGTCTTGTGGGAAAACCATAATTGTTATGATTTTTAAGTGATATATTATATCTTCTAATTAATTACGTGTCATTGAAGTGTACTATCTACCTGCAAGGGATTATCCGTTTGTAGAATGAAAAATCATGTTATATTTTTGATTAACACTATCTTATGTTTATTATATTACTTTTATTTACTGGTCCATCATAAATATAGATAAAATCCAGCTTACTTGAGATATCTGGTATCGTTCAAAACCTCAATAGTTTATCCTAAAACAATCCAGGTGCATATACCTGTGTGATTTTTTTTATAACGCACAGAATTTAATTTATATATATATATATATATATATATATATATATAATATATTATAATACATAAAGAAGCCCGTGTTTCCGTACCCGCCAAGTTAACCACCCACCGGTGGTTATGGTGGTGGTTAGCCCATGGTGTCACATCGAAAATATGCGAGTTTGATGGGGGGTGACTGTGCGTGGGTGGGATTGGGTGACAGAATTGTGCTTTCTAGCACATTGTTTTGTTATGGAAAGGCCGCAAATGCTTCAGATTGTTTCAAAATAGGCGCGCCGACTGTGTCGGTGAGTCTAGAAGGTTCCGGAAAAACCTGCTCTAGAAAGTTCTGGAAGGAGAAGGTTCTAGAAAATTCCCGAAAGTTCTATAAGTGTCTAAACTGAATGAGTGGCAGAATGTGTCGGTGTGTCTAGAAGGTTCCTGTACATACGAAAAAAATTCTTGAAAGTTCTGGAAAGAGAATGTTCTAGAAGGTTCGCAAAAGTTCTATGATGACCCAAACAGTGTACTAAAAATCTACGCGTGCGAAGCCGCACGAGCACAGCTAGTATACAGTATTTTGTTTTATACTAGCGGACCCGACAGACGTGGTTCTGTCCGAACCTAGAACCGAATTCTAGAACCCGACTGCAGCGCCACCTACCGGGTCCAGATGTAAATATAAACCATCCAGGGAGCCACTCGAACGCAAAAAAAAAATCATAAAAATCGTCTTATTCATTATTGCCTTAAAAATTGCAGTTTAGAGTGTACATTCTGATATAAATGAATAATAAAAACCCACATTTTCGTAAAATAAAAACACCGAAATATTATGTATTTGCAGTGAATGTGCAGCCTTAAACCAACAGAGATTTAATGTAGATAAGAAATTATTTTCGGCGCTTCTATAAATTATTATCTTTACTAAAAACGTATTGTGATAAGCTTTTGTGATAATTTTTTTTCAGTTCATCGTTATCTATGTATCTACACATGTTATACAATGGATTAATTACTGATATAATCAAGAAAAAATAAATTAAACAAACAAAAATAATGAATTAAAAAGACATACGCGGATAATAAAAAGGTACGATTATCTTAATTAATACATTTAAATTAATTTCAAGTGTTTTCTTTGCCTCCCAGAGCCCCGAGCCCGTGGCAATAGTTACGGATGTAAGTGCTTGTTCAGACACAGCGGGAACCGTGCAGTTTCAGAATCGCGTGGGATCCGCGCGAGTCTTATTTATGTAGGATCGTTCAGACACAACCGCGCGGTTAGTCAAACCGCGTGGTGCCCGCCACCCAACCGCTAGAAAATAGACTCGCGCGGCGTCCGCGCGATCCTATTACTATGGAGCCTTTCGAGAGCGTTCAGTCGCGTTGCGGGCACTGCGCGGTTCCCATGTCACAACAGGAGCACGCGTGGATTATATTATCTTTTCTATGGTTATGGATCGCTTTGACACTGAACTTTTTATTGATGAAGTGGAGAAAAGACCTGCAATATGGGATCTTCAGTGTGAGGATTACTCAAATATGCCAAGAACCGAGCTTGGCAGGAGTTGGTGGAGATATTTGGAAACGGTGAAGACACGTTGGAAAAAAAGAGTATTTTAGGTAAATAGGTATTTATTTAGGTCTGGCCATGGAACACGGCCGTCGTTCACAAAGTAATGAGCGAATATATCTCTGATATTCAAAGATGGAGAACGGCACCGGAGCTGTCAAACTGACGTTTATTTTCGCGCGCACAAATCGCTTATTAACCGCGGCTGCGTGAACGCACGACACAAATCGCGTATTTTGAAACGCGCGGTTTGCAGTCGCACGATTTCCGCCTGTCTGAACAAGCACTAAGGGACTTCAAATGATTGCTTTTTTTTCAATCTGACTTATTCTCTATAAAATGTTGCAATTTCATTAAGGCAACTTATATCGAATACCTACTGAAAAAGCATTCCCTTTATTGCAAGTCAAATAAAATTATTAATATCTTGTGAAAAAATTCTGTACGGTTTTAAATACCTACCTTAATAAGTGCTGTGGTGGGTCGAGGCCCGCTGCGGTTTCAAGCGGCCCGCATCAACCAAAACGACCAATGGGGAGCTCGATGCGATGCGACGAGGTACCGGCTGCCCGCGAAAGTTCCTGGCCACGCGCCGCTCTTTCGCCGACCGCCGTAGACTCTGCACTAAATAAATAAATAAAAAGTACTTCTTTATCATCCTGTATCTCCATCTGTCCTATTTTAGCTTGTCACATACATCTACACAGTAAACTCGAGCGCATTCAAATAACGCATTAAAATACCTCATTAGATTCATGCCTCGTACAGATGGACATGATCTCGTAATACATAGCACACACTTGCAGCATCACTAATCTCCACACACAACTATAATTTACCGATGCACCAACCACTATCTGTTACAGTTTTATTTAGAAAAATAATAATAATCACCTCCTTGAAAAATATTACCCAATTTCTGCCCAATTTTCAGGGTCCCAAGGAGTTTAATCGCTTAATTTCGTCCTTACATTGTCCAGTGTTTGAGATTAAAGAAAGATTTACAAATCTTCGGAACTTTGTAATTGTCTATAAAGGTTATAATGTACATGCTTGATTATTGTGAAATCATGCATTATTTATACAAAGCAAATATGATGTAATAATTAATACCTTTGATAAAAAAACATCTAAACAGTTATAAACGTAATCAATCATATGTAATCCTTTTAATTCGATATAATTATATAATTATTTAATTCGATATATAATTTCTATACATGCAGACAACAAATTACAAAGCATTGACTGATCTCTTTTTATGATCAAAAAAGTGGATGGAAAATAATTATGTTTTCTCTACTTGAGTAGATGTTCTTTACGATGTATTTCCAATTTTTCCTTTTCATTATTACATGGAAAAAGTCAATTAAACTAATACACTAACTATTCTTTAAATCACACAATTTCGCTAGCTATCACTTCTAAAAACACTTTAGTATCGCTGGGAACACTTTTTTTAACATTCACTAGAACATTCCGTCCAATTCTCGAACGTAGCAGTCGCATTTATTTATTTCGCCATTTAGGTAAGAACTCGCTCGATTATTTCGCACCATATCTGTCGCTCCGAAATTACACGACTGGGCACCATAGTCATTGTTTCGCGATCGCTGATCGCCGCTCGAAATACTGAAGTGTCATTAGTCGAAAATGGGTTCTGTTCCAATCGCTGGCCAGGATTTTAATATACGAAAATCCGAACCAGTTGACAATTGCAACCACGGAGATCCGTTGTCTTTTCTCTGTTGGAAGATTGACCCCATTCGTGCGGTACCTAAAATACGACGTATCCGAGGTTCAACAGTTTAAGCCTTTCAGAGAGTTAAGATTGGTGAAAAAGAGAAGTTCTCCGGTGACCACAGCAAGTGCAGCGTACACTCGATTTACTATAAGCGGAGCTCTGCAAATCCCAGAACCAGGCCCGACTCCGTGAGTATAATTTCAACTTAACTGTAAATAGTTACGGATATTTTATACGAACCGTATGTTTTTCCGAGAGACAATTTTTGACGTTTCGTTGAAGTCATATTCAATGACCTATACCCGCGGAGGTATAGGGCGGACTGATTAAAGTTTCCGTGTCCGGGGGCGTAAATTATATGCACTTTGTTGTGGGGCGTCCATTTCTTCTACTATAGAGGTTGCTAATGTGCAGTATGTACTGATTACGTCGGCGGAATTTCCTGCGACGTCTCTCACAGGTTGAATTAAGGTCGTGAGAACTGTTTAAGTAGCTAATCATTGTAGTAGAGGTTTTTCGGGTGACTTTATCGGCGAAGATTGAGGAAGAAAATCTTTCTTCCTCGACCCACGTTCGGTGGTGGCAATTCATCTTCATCGTCCCGTGCGTTCTTCACACCGATTGAAATGTCAAAACAAAATTCTTCCCAATTCTCTAGTTTCTTATGGTCGCTTGTCAAACAACTCTTAACTGCACAACACGATGCCTCCGTATTTTTAGAGACTCGATTTCTAGTTGATTCGGTATGCTGATAGACCGTACCAGACCTTTGTAGTAATTTCCACTTTAGTGTAAAAGGCGTAGAGTGCTGTAAAATCCTCGATTACTTGCAATTCTTTCTGCTTCTACCGTCTCGTGATAAAATTATCTCTTTATTATTAGGTAATTCATTTAAAATATTATTCTTTAATTTATTATCTGCATAAAAAGCTACTTTAGAGTTATTGAATTTGAAATACGTTCATTTATAAATACGATTAAAATAAATCTAAATCGTTAAATATGGGGCTGAATTTTCTTAAAACCCTTCTTTCGATTACACAATTTATCCCCACTTCTCAATAACGCGGTTTTATAAGCCGGGCTTAGCAAATTTTCCTACAGACAATATATTTAGCGAATAAATCCATGATTTATATACAGCAAGAAAGATAAGGTGTTTGTAAAGATAGCAATGATTAATTTTCCGTATATAATGCGGTGATTTTCCAGATTCTGTAGTTGCTCATCATGAAGTTTCTTGCAGTGTTTCTAGTTTTGTGTGTCGTAGCCCTTGCCCAGGTAAATCCACAGCCCTTATTATTTCTCTTTATGTTTCTCGTACAGCTCATCTAGTTTTTTTTTACTTTAAGGCAAAGAAGAGAATCATTTTGAAATAAATAAAATACATGTCAGATTGCCAAATATAGAAATATCATAATCTTGATAAAAACAAAACACATTGTATTAAATTGGTCTTAATTCTTCTTTTTTATTGAATTTAGAAAACCCGTGTTATTAATTACTCTATACATGAGTAATACATATTTATGTCATTCAATTGAAAAAAATACATTGAAGATTCTTCCGTTTATAATTTCGTAATAAACATAGATGTAGATAATAAACATAGATCTCAAAATAAAATGAAAGATGTCACTGTTATCATTTTTCATTAAGAAAAAGAATAACGTGAAACGCCTGCAAAAAGAATTTTCTAATGATGACACTCTGACTTCTTGACCCAAAAAATCAATAAGCTACGATTTTCATAGAAATCATTAGAACAGTTTTTGAGAAAGTCACGTCAAAATAGTTAGAATTATAAAAAATAAGATACTCCGAAATAATTAGTATACTTGAGTCACTAATATTTATCTTATGATGTTTGTATTTCTCTACATTGTTCCATTATTAACTAATACATACTTATTCATTCATGCTCTTATGTATCATACTCCTGTCCCCAAACACAAGTATTACTTTACTGGGGACAGTTAAACGTGTATAAAAAAAATGTATTCAATATTCAATTTAAAATGTATGTAATATTTTTATTTTCAATAAATAAATTTCAATGTTCTAAAAAAAAAAAGAATTGCTCTTTCAATTTACTAGACAAGCATATTTTTTTCGAATATAATTATATTCATAAATTAAGTGGTGATAAATAAAGTTGATTCGTTTAATTATGTTCATAATGAATAACCACAAAGTAAAAAAAATACAATAGTATATATTTTTTCATTTTCAGCCTCTGCACATAAAAAGTGTGCGTTTATCTCAGCAACTTTGATCAACAAATTATAAATACAAACGAACATTATGAATACACGAGTGTATGACACATAAAGAATACAAGAACTTATAACAAATTATGAATACCTCTTCAATAATTGCAAAATAACTTTGTGGCAACATTATATATTATTTATTAAAATACAACATTTTGTTTGAACCATTATTTGTATAAATACAACATAATTATCTATTACATATTACAAATCATATAATTGTGAATAACAATCTAATCCTACCGCAAGCCGCGTTAAGGAACGATAGTGTAAATGATATTACGTAAATTAATTAGATATCGTTCGCAGTTTTACAAAAGATAAAATCATAAATATTGAAAAAACTATTAAGTTTATCTCCACAAGTACTGATATAAGGGCAGCGGTGTCAAAACGTTTTCAATTCATAATTTTGGCAAAAATCTACCTGCAAGGTACTTTGGACTAGTTCTGTAACACCTGTCATAGACTTTACCGATAGGTATATCTGAGTACAGATATAAAAAACTAACCCATAAAAACCAAGTTTTTATTATACTCCCTTTCTTTGTAAAATATAACAACAATTAAAGACGATTTAAAACATATAAAATAACACTAAACTTACAGGAATTTAATATATTTCTAAAATGTCAGATGTTTTGAGCTTTGATATGACACTTCATGCTTTGAAGATTAAATTCTTAAAACATTTGTCAGTCAATTTAATCAAGATTTTGATATATTTGTGAATTTTGCTGTTATCTGTGAACCAATTGTCATAAATTTTAGAAATTCGTAGTGAAGTACCTATTACATATACCGACCGGAGTAATTCAAATTTTAAATATTCCGTGACGTCGTTAGGCCGCTGTTGGTAGTAATCAAACATTTGAATGGTTTCCAATTTTATAAAATCAATTAAATTTTCTACAAATCCAAAATTATACTATAATTATTTTTTTTAACGAAAATTTGATATATCTTCTTGATCGGCGCCACAAGTCTGCTTGCAAAGTTTCAGCTCGATTGGATCACGGGAAAAGGGTTAAAAATCGATCCAAAGTTTTTTCACGCAGACGCCACGATTTATAAGAAAGGAAGTAAAAATCTCATCCGTTATTTTATATACCTGAGTACTTTCAACGTATCTATAAAACGCAATTAATCCACGGTACAATATACAGTCTATCTTCTTTATCAACGATAAATATATTTTTTATCTCTGTTCTATGGTCGAGTATTTTATTTGGATTTATAATTGAGATATATAGCATGTTTGTATTGATCATGTATTGACAATAAAATATATAATTGACTAATAAAGATAAATATTAGAAGCCTCACAGAGAAGAATCAATTTATATGGGAAACATGTATTGAAGTCTTTACAGAATGCTTATGACCTGTCTTAGCTGGTTTAAGTGATCACTTTACAAGTGCAAGGTTCACCAATTCCACCATAAGAACATCCACACATTATCATTTTTTTTAAAGTCGTTTAATATATTGTCACATGTCGTGGCTGCGGGAGGAATTAATGAAAACACTGGAATATAATAACGAATTTATTAATTACTGATTAATTAATAAAACAAACGTAATTAATAAAACAAGACGTTAAATACTATTTAACTTAACGGTATTATTTGAATTAAACTATTTCGTAAATTTATCAATCGTAAATAGATGCTCTATGATCGCTTAAACACTTTATTCACTATTCACTAGAACATTCCCTCTAATTTCAGCACATATTATTCGCTCCGGTTTATTTCCCTACGTAAGAACTTTTCCAGGTTATTCGCTGTCGAATTACCGCTCGTTTGGCCACCTTGGTCGCTTTCGCTGCCAAGCGCCCAAAAACAACAACTCGTTACTCCCGCGTGCGGTCCTATTTATATCTACTGATATCGAGCCTTCTAAGCGTTCCTAGTGTTTACTTTCTCGTGGCTTCCAGGCTTTTCTAGATGTTTCTCGACGCTTGAACAAAACCCCGTTTTTACGACAAGGGATTGGATCAGTGCAGAAGAATGTCCCCCTTGCGTCTATTTAAGGCACATTTTACGTACGCATTATTCTAGCATACCTAATCAAATCCCTTAGCAAAAAAAAAACTACAATTATTACAAAAGAAATTGTGTTATAAATTTCATATGTATGTATTTATGTATATGTATACATTTATAAACGATCATGCATGCAGATATTATTTACATATATAATGTACACTGTTATCTATATATAGATATGTATCTATATATACATATCTATATATAGATATGTATCTATATATACATATCTATATATAGATATGTATAAAATTCTTATTTTATTGTAATAGGTGTAAACCGTGGAAATAAAAAAAATTTAAAAAATTTTTTTTAAAAAATCAAGTAAGCCGTTGATTACGCTAGGCCGTTCTGGAATCTTCGATAGTATTGTGATAATTTCAAACAACTTACACGAGTGCGTGATTCTTTTTAGCCTCGTTACAATATATTCTTTATCAGTCTTCTTTCAAATATTTGAAGGGAATAAATAAGCTGAGCCATCTACCGTCGAAAATAAGTAATTCCCAAGACATAGATACCGCCGCTGGTAATAATACCCACTCCTATATTTTTGTACGTGTTTCCCATTTAATAGGCTTCGTCTTTGTGAAACTTTTATAATTCATCTTAATTAATGATTGGCCCTCTGTGGAAAAA
Organism: Agrypnia vestita; assembly: GCA_016648135.1. Lineage (NCBI taxonomy): Eukaryota > Metazoa > Arthropoda > Insecta > Trichoptera > Phryganeidae > Agrypnia > Agrypnia vestita. Next base: position 52,752 of record JADDOH010003160.1, on the reverse strand, counting down.
ATCCAGTAATTGTGTTCTCCAGAAATTGTGCAAAATAAAAATATCACAATTAATTATTTGTAAATACTAATCTCTGAGACGGCTTGGTTTCCAATTTGCAAATATGTATAATCTATTAGAATTTCAGACCTTAACAAAATTTTTAACCAATATAAAGTGAATTATTTTTTAATTTCAGGGTTACAAGGAGTTCGGCATTACCACCCCCGAAGAGCTGCGAGCCCAATCGAGTAAGTAACTAGTCTATGCCATATTTCTATGCTTAATTTGCGTCTGAGTGTGTCAAATAACTATATTAGATTAATATTAAATTTTTAACACTTAAATATATATTTTTTTTTTTCAATTGATTCAGCAACATTGTAGATTGACATTTAAAAATATATTGATTATATTATTATATTATATTATATATTATTAAATATGTTATTTTGATAGTTATACAAAACCCTGACGATGGAAAAGTTTTTCTGAAACATGTTGTTGGAATTACTCGTATAAAAGAAGTAGATATGTATATACAAATAATATAATCAATATTTCTTAAATATTATCATTAGATAACAAAAATGTTTGAAAAACCAATACTCAGATGGCAAATTAATCATTTTAGAAACATTCACATTCACACAAGTCAGACAAAGTTATTAAAACCTTGCAGAAATTTTAGTCATAATTTTATAATACAAATACAGAGAATATCTGATAAATACGTCAAATATAGAAATATAATTAACAAGAATAATAATTTCATGAATGCGACAGAAACGAGTGTAACACGAAGCAGGAAAAAACTGCTTATAGCAGTTTGGACGAGTCGGTAAAGAAGTCTGCGGCTCGAGCGACTGGCCTGAATGGAAGAAAGAACATAGCACAGCACAAATTTTGACCAAGCCGTCATCATTGGTTTAAATTTCTAAGCGAGGAAGCCGTCATCATTGGTTTAAATTTCTAAGCGAGGTTGAATAGTGAGCTCGAAAGGGCTTACACCATTAATTTGTTGAAAATACCAACATGTTTCGGTAACAACATGTATTTTCAACATGTTGTTACCGTTCGGCCAACAATCCCTTCATCAAGATACAACGTATACTAAAAATGAAAAATCGAAGTAAGACAAATTAATAATTAAGAACTAATATGGAACCAAATTTAAAAGATGATTATTTGCAAAAAGGACCCGGTTATTTAAAATATTTGATTTACTGTTAACACTTTTTGTTATTTCTAAAATTGCTTATACAGGGTTAATTGGAAAACATTAATAACCTCGCAGAACTATATTCCTGCCTTGATTATGAGTCGAAAATGTTCAAGCTATTATGACCTAACTTCAATATTTATGGAGACATGCGACATCAAAGTTTGCTTTTTTTTTCAACAATTCTGACTTATGTTTTGTAAAACGTTGGACTATAATTACAGTAACTTATATGAAAAATTCATTACCTTTATAAATAAATAAAATAAATAAATAAAGCCTTTATTCACTGACCATTTTAACATAAGTAAATAGAAAATGATACACTGAAATAGTAAGATATACACAAATACATGCGCACACACACATATATATATAGGTGATAGAGGAGATAGAAGAGAGAGAGAGAGATAGAGATAGATAGATACAGACACACACAAGACACAGACATACGACACATACACTATACAGACAGACACATACATACACATATATACACATATACACATACATACATACATATACATACACATAAATATACGTAGTAAATGTCATTTAAGCAGCCAGTTTGTTGGTCAGGTTGTCTCTCTGACATAGGCCTCCCCTAGTTTTTTCCACTCGTCTCTGTCGTGAGCTATTCTTCCCATCTCTTAATTTGACGTCCTTTTTGTCTTTTTCCATTTCTGGGATACCATTCCATTACGTCTTTCGTCCACTTTTCTCTGCTTGTTCTCATAACATGACCAGTCCAGTTCCATTTGAGTTTTTTTACTTTTTGTATAACATCGCTAACTTTTGTCTTTTTCCTTATTTTTGTATTCGTCCACCTGTCATAAAGCCTTATGTTTAGCATACTCCGCTCCATGTTGCGTTGGCAAACTGCGAGTTTTTGGCTGTTTTTGCTCGTAGCAGGCCAAGTTTGGCACCCATAAGTGAGACATGGGAGAATGCACGTGTTGTATACTTTGCTTTTTACCGACATTGGTATTCTATCATTTTTCACTATTTCTTTTAGCGACCAGTACCGCTTCCAAGTATTGTTTACTCTTCTGTCGATTTCTTTTGAATATTGGTCTTTTATTGATATTAGTTGTCCTAAGTATACGTATTCTTCAACATATTCGATGCTTTCCTGTCCGATTTCTATGTTCTCCTTTGTTGTATTTGTCATCACCTTAGTCTTCGTTGGGTTCATTGTCAAACCTACTTTCCTGCTTTCATTTCTGTATCTATTGCTGTATCTGTGTCTAATTGCTGTAACATAGTTTGTAGCATGTCTGGTCTCTCTGCGAATATCACGATATCATCAGCGAATCTTAGGTGATTTAGGTTTGTTCCATTTACATTTATTCCGAAGTCTTCCCAATCTATATTTCTGAATATATTTTCTAACACGGCTGTGAAAATTTTTGGGGAAAGTGGATCACCTTGCCTAACACCCCTCTGAATACTAAATTCCTCTCCTCGCTGTTCAAGTTGGACCGTTGCTGTGGAGTTTTTATATATTTCTTTTATGATTTTTATATATTTGCTTTCTACGCCCTGGTTTTCTAGCGTCTTCCAGATATAGTTATGACTCAGAGAGTCGAAAGCCTTGTTGTAGTCGACAAATGCCATGTAGTAATGCTGACCATATTCATTAAGTTTTTCGATGATTTGTTTTACCACATGGATATGATCGATGGTAGAATAATCGGTGCGAAACCCAGCTTGTTCTCTTGGTTGGTGTTCTTCTAGGTGTTTCGATATTCGATCAAGTATTATTTTTGAAAACACTTTGTATAAATTTGACATTAGACAAATTGGCCTATAGTTGTTTATTTCGTTCTTATCTCCCTTTTTATGTAATAGGACAATAGTGAACTTCGTCCATTGAGTTGGTATCTGTTCAGTATCCAATATTTCGTTGAATAGATGCGTCACAGGTTTGGATATTACGGACAAGGTGTCTTTCAGTAGCTCATTTGAAATTTTATCTTCACCAGATGCTTTTCCACTTTTTTGTGTTTTTATAGCTTTTATGACTTCACTTTCTAATATGCAAGATATTTCTTCTTCATGAGTATAATTATCAGTTTCTGTCAATGTAGTTTTGTCTCTCTCCGTGTAAAGTTTCTTGTAGAATTCTGTCGCTTCTCTAGCTATTGATGATCTTTTTGTCGTCGATTTCTCATTATTCTTCATATTTTTTATTTTCATGTTAGGTATCCATTGTGTGTATTCTTTCAGTTGTTTTAGACCTTTTTTAATTCCGCCTGTTTTCTCTATGTTTTCTTTTAGTACTTTCAGTCTATCAGCTTTCTTGTGTTTTCGTATTGATGCTAGGATTTTTTTACTGATAATCGTGATGTTTTGACGATTGTCATTTCGTTTCTCTAACATTATGTTCCTCTCATTCATTAATTTTATTGTTTCATCTCCTAATTTATTTTTCTTCACTTCTTTAGTACACAATTTGTTTGCGTGCATCAGTGCCTTCTCTAGGAGAACATACTTTTCTTGTAGTGTTTTGGGTCTTTCGATATCTTTTAAAGTATTTTCTAATTCATTTAGGACATTTATTGGTATAGGCGATCTTATTCTCACATTTTTGGTTGACGATGTAATATGCTTTCTTGATTTGTTATTTTCATTTTGTATAACTCCTCTTACCATTCTATGATCTGTATTGAAGTTTAGCTTATTCACTACATCGACGTTCCTAAATATCCTTTTTTCCCTTGTCAGAATGAAATCAATTTCATTTTTTATCTCTACCGTTTGGGGATATCCATGTCCACTTTCTTTTCATTCCTTTTTTGAAGAAGCTGTTCATAATCTTAAGATTATTTGCAAAAGCAAATTCTATGAGCCGCTGTCCATTGTCATTTCTTTCTCCACTGCTGTAATCTCCTAAGACAAATTCATCTTTATTTGATTTACTGCCTACCTTGGCATTAAGGTCTCCCATCAGGATTACGCATTTGTTAGTCTTTTGCATTGATTCTGTCAGGTCTCTGTAAAATTTATCTTTCGCTATCTTCGTATCTTGTTCATGGGGGGCGTGGACTTGGATGATCGTCGATGGATGTTTACCTTCAGGCAACTGTATATTGAGGATTGCAATTCTGTCTGATATTCCTTGGAAACTGATTATTTTGTCTTTCAGGTATTTCTTTATTAAGAAACCCATTCCGTACATGCCTTGTTTTTCACCATAGAAATAGAAAATGTAATCATTATATTCTCGTATCTCTTCTCCTATTCTTCTTACTTGACAGAGACCAATAATATCCCATTTTATAAATTTTATGGCTTCTTCCAATTCTTCCAATCTATTATCTGTCATTAGCGTTCTGCAGTTTAATGTTGCAAGATATGTTTTATTCTTCCATTTTTGATTTATGGATGTATTTCTAGGGGGTGGTGGTCTGGCAACCCCACGGGGACCAGCCGGATTGGGGTTGTTCTGTGTCTGAATTTTTTTGTTTATCTTTAAAGGGTCTTGGTCGTTTTCCCCCACGAGAACCAGTCGGCTTGGGGGAGGGTGTGTTGTTGTTGTTTTATCTTTTTTTTTTTTGGTGTTCTTGTTTCCGTTTGCCGATAGTTGATTGCTATTGTTCTTTTCCTGTTGGTTGGGATGTAAGAGAATTTGATCGAAACCTCATCAAGTCAAATGCATTTGTTCTGTTAGTTTTCGTAGAGGATGTTAACTGCTGTTTCTTCGGTTGCGGGTTAGCATACGGGGAGGCAGATGGTTCTCTTTTTCTTTTATCATTAAAGCCTGCGCTTTCTTTGACGATGAGTTTATCATACTTTAGGTAGGCTATGTTTCCTTTATTCCGTTCCTCGTTTAGTTGTGGGAGTAATGCCTTCCTCTTTTCCAAAGTTTCTTCAGTATAGTCTTCAGAAATATGTAACTCTTTAGACTTTTTCTTGTTTTTCAAAACTTCGCTCTTCTTCCATCCGTTGATAAAGGATACTAGTGTCGGTCTTGGTTTTTCTTTGTTTACTGAATTTCCAATACGAAAGATTTTGTTTATCTCAAATTTTTCTGTTGTTATGTCCAATTCTTCATGGAGTTTTTCCTCGTATTCTCTAGTAGTTCTGTTATAGATTTTTCACCTTCTTTCAGTCCGTAGATTACTATATTGTTGTTTTTCCTGTCTTTTTCTAAAAGTTTTACCTTATTTTCCAGTTTTTCCAACTTAAGTTTTAAATTTTTATTTTCTTCTAACACTGGTTTCAGTTTTTCATCAATTCTCTCCATTATTGAATTAGTTATAAATTCAGTTTGGTTCTGCATTTCTATTTTCATTTTTTCAAAGAAAATTTGAAATTGTTCATCCATTGTTTTGCGTGTAAAGGTGTGTTTCCAAGTAGTTTATTACACTGGCAACACTGATGGCTGTGACGTTCGCCGACTATGGCCAACTATGCCACTGACCATAGATGTGATAATATAGACAATCTATGACTTTATCTGTCAGTTCAGTTTGAATTTGAATTTGAATTTAAAATTTGAATTTCGGTTCTATGGTTGGTCGGTTTGGATAGTAATATCAACCTAACTGTGTATTCTTTCCGTTATAATAATGAACTAACCTCAAAATTTCTGTCGGTTTTCTTCTTTCAATATTATTATTGGATGATGTAGTTACACTATGTAGATTATTTCCACCGCTTAGTGCCACTTAGTTTTTTCATTGGAAACGATATTGCTTATTAACCACAAATGCTTATTAACCACGGCTGTGTGAACACATGACACAAATCGCGTGTTTTGAAACGCGCGGTTTGCAGTCGCGAGATTTCCGCCTGTCTGAACAAGCGCTAAGGGACTTCAAATGATTGCTTTTTTTTTTTCAATCTGACTTATTCTCTGTAAAATTTTGCACTATCATTAATGTAACTTATATCGAATACTCAAAAAGCATTACCTTTAATACAAGTCAAATAAAATAATAAAAACCTTCGAATTCCAATTGGAAATTATTCAGGGTTTTTATCATTTTATTTAACTTATATTGAAACGAATAAATTTTTCGTAATCGACATAAGTTACTGTAACGATAGTCCAGTGTTTTACAAAAAATAAGACAGAAATATTGAAAAAAAAATGCAAACTTTGATGTCGCATATCTCCATAACTGTTGATCATGATAGCTTGAACATTTTCGACTCATAATCAAGGCAGTAATACAGACCTGCGAGGTTATTAATGTTTTCCAAATAACCCTGTATATCCAACTGCGATATTCGATTAAATCTAAACAAAATGTAGAATATACCCAATTCATCTTTGCCTTTTTTTGCAGATGATCGCATCATCGAAGGTTCCCCGGCAACTGCTAACCAGTTCCCCCACCAGGCCTACCTGCTCATCACCCTGACGAGCGGGAGCAGAATCGCCTGCGGAGCTTCCCTGATCAGCCCGAGATGGGCCGTAACGGCTGGTCACTGCTTGAAGGGGTGAGCGCAAAACTACCCTTATTTATTATCTGATCACATTCCAGAATAATAAGTGTAGTATACGTAGATGTGATGCCTACAAAAGCCTATAAAATCCAGACTGCTGTCCAGAAACACCAAGATATTAGTGTAGGCCAGTGCTCACGTACGCAGCTGAGACGTGGGTACTAACTAAGAGGAATGAGCGAGCACTGGAGGTTTTTGAAAGGAAAATTTTGAGGCGTATCTTCGGACCGGTTCTAGAAAATGGACTTTGGCGCGTTACAACAATGAGCTCTATACTATATTTAAGGAGCCAAACGTCACAAAATTTATAAAACTGGGAAGACTTCGGTGGCTGGATCATGTGGAGAGAATGTCCGAGCATCAAGCACCAAAGTCCCTGCTGAACTCAAGGCCAATAGGGCGAAGGAGCTTAGAAAGGCCAAAATTAAGATGGAGTGATAACGTCCTCAAAGATATCTCTGCCTTAGAGCTTCGAAACTGGAGAGAGCTGGCACTAGACCGAGATGAGTGGAGGAAAATTATTGAGGAGGCCAAGACCCACTAAGGGTTTTAGTGCCAAAAATGATGATGATGATATGTAGATGTGAATTGGTTGTATATGTGGCTGGGCCGAGAGGGGGCGTGCGTGCGAGACAGTTACTCGAAGCTTGCTCGGTATGACCGAAAGACGATCGCGGAACAACGAAATATTGTATAACATTTCTCTAATCTGTGAGATAACGTCGAAGCTTACTTGTGAATCCTTGAAAAAAAAGACTCCACAAAGTAAGAACATTACGATAACTTAGTTATTAATCAAGATAAATTATAGAAATGTCACAGAGAGGGTTGGTTTATAACCTCCACTCAAAACATCCACACATTTTTTAAAGTTATATATATTTTCTAAATTATTTTGTTTTATATATTTCCATTAGTGAACGTTGAATTGTGAACAGGCCAGGAGGCCCAATTACAGAAGCGAAATACATCACAATACACCCAGGCTTGATTATATCACATAGATTAAAATTGTGTCCTCATCGGGAATCAAACCCGGAACCCTCGGTGTGGGAAGCCAGTGTCATACCCACTGCGCTACGAGGGCCGCCATACTTAAGTCAGCTCATACAGGTCGTAAGCCCTGGGCCGTGCTGTAAAGACTTCCATACATGTTTATCATATAAACAGCCACGTCTCTGTGATCTCAGTAGGCATCATCATCATCAGGGTAATCATACCTATACATAAAAATATTGTTAAAAATTAATCGTTTGGCTTGGGGGTTGATTTCAGAGCCTCGTCAGCCCAAATGTACCTTGGTCACGTGACCATCTCCAGCTCTCCAGTGGTGGTCACCTCCACGAACCTGCACGTCCACCCCAATTACAACTCCAACACCCTGAACCACGATATCGCTCTCCTTGGACTGAACGCTGATGTTCCGACGGGAGGTGAGTTTCTGACAAGATTAATAATGTGAATGCTAAAACTCTTGAATTCTTTTATGGTGGTTGTAGGTATTTGATCTATACGCTTCCACACCATCTTCAACACCAGGTCCCTGGCGTGGTATATTATATAATTGACATTTTAACTAACTGACAGCTTGGATATCCCTTGCATCTAAGTACTTGATTGGTACTCACCCTCTTTCGCTTCCCACAGGTTCGAATTCGCTCTGCCAGGCGACGGGTGCCAAAATAAAAGAGTTATTTACACAAGTCAATATATTCAATATTTACATATAATGGATACCGTATGGAGATTTAATATAGTTTGCATCGTGTCTCGGTTTAAGTGTGATATTTCACGCGCGGTAGTATGAATTTAATTCGCACTCCCGTGAATGTGATATGCTGTTGATACTCTGACGTTGGCAGGGCGAATGACGTCTCGCCCGACGGGTCCCGGTGACTTCCTTCAGGTAGCTAGTTCACGAACCTGCTTTGCCGCGTCGCTCCTATTGGATGTCGCTAGCGTTCAGTTTGGCGTAGGTCCGCCACACTTTACTTTAACTGACCATGGGCCGGTCTTATAAATGAAAGACCAAATATCTGTTGGTAAATTGACAATTCACGAACGAATTGCCATTCGTTAGTAAATATTACCGACGCTCCTCTTATAAAACTTTTTTGACCGTCCGTAAGTATCGCAATATCGTACTGAACTTGTCTATGCTGTCAAAGGAAAATTATATCTCTTTTATATGGAAACGAAACATTATTCGATAAACAATGTTTCTCATTCGCACCGAATTTTTAGGATACTTCCTATAACGCTACATTGGTAGTAGTAGCCTTTGAATCCCCAACAAAGTCTGCAGCAGCTAATAATATTGATCCAAGAGCATAGAATCTCAAGGCTACATGCAATTTTGTGGTTGGTGATAATCAATGATATAATAAACTGTAGATACAAGAGTGAAATTTTGACAACTCAAAAGTAAGGTGATTGCCTTACTTGCATTCGTTATCGAATGGACTTTCGTTGTGATCAGGCACGACGCTGCGCGGAAAAAGGAACAGAGTATCGTACACTATTGTAAGAATGAATATGTTATTTTTGGCACCATGACTTCAAATTACCTGATTTTTCTATCTACACGCAGAACGATTGTGTGCCGTGATTCGTTGTCTCTTTCAATGCAAAATTTGCTATATATAAAAGCCGGCTAGTATGGGAATAACGTGTCCATATTATAATACGTCAATGGTGATAATATCAGATTCCTACGCGTGCGCCTTTTTACATTTTGCCCAATATCTTCTAAAAACTCTTAAGCAGACTTTTTCGACAAGCGAAAACGGTAGATAAAATCTGCGTCATCTAAAACATTAAAATAATCCACTCGTATATTGAACACTCTTTATCGTCGAGTTTGCTCTTCATCCGACGAACTTGAATACAATAATAGCTCGACATCGCCATCTAAAAACATTTTTCCTTGAAAATGTAGCATCAGTAAGCACAGTATATATGTACATGTTAAACAAACAGCATAAAATGCAAATTGACAACGGACCTAACCTTAAAAAATAATACGTCAACTTGTCATACTTCTGTAAATTTTAACCAACGGACGGTAAACTGGAGGTTCGACTGTCGGTATCGGCCGTCGGTAAAATTTACTAAAGTTTGACTAATTGTTAAAAGACGAAAAAAATGACTGGTGACTATAAACGTCTGTTAGTTAAATTTGGTCTGAAATTTATCTAACGGACGTTTATAAGGCCGGCCCTAACTTTTGCCTTAGGGCTCCATTTTGAACTCTTTTGCACCCCTTCCTCCATGTAGCCTGACGTGACTTTAGCGTACCAATAACCGCGCAGTGGTCACTCTCTTCCGCGCAGTGGCCAGTTCATCTGATAGCCAACTGCAGTCAGCAATAACTTTTTAACTAATTGCATAACTGCTTGTTGCTAGAGCAGGCCGAAGATTCTTGTAATTGGGATTGTGGGCTGAGTTTTAAATTCGAAGTGTACTGTTCTTTTTCATGTATTTTGTACCCAGTTTTCTGTCAGTGTACTGTTAAAAAAATAAAAGTGTAATGTCAGCCAGTATGTTTATATTCTGATGATATTTAATTGAGTATATTTTCAGCCAACATCAGACCCATTCGCATTGCTGCAGCAAACAGCGGCACATTCGAAGGACAAGTGGCTACGGCCAGCGGATTTGGATACACTGCCAATAGTAAGTACAATTTGTAATCCGGAAAAATGTAGCACAACTGAACAAGGAGAAATATAGTAGAAAACTAACACATAAAAACCAAGTTTTTACAATATTCCCTTTCGCTTTGAATCAGGTTTCGTGGGTGTACACGCGTCGGGCTAATTACTCATATAGAATGTTTCCAATTTGAAAAAAAACATTAAAATTTTTAAAAATCAAAAAATATACTATGATTATTAATTTTTTTAAAACGAAAATTTGTTAGATCATTTTTAACGTCGCCACGAGTCTGCCTGCAAAGTTTCAGCTCGATTTGATCACGGGAAAAGGGTTAAAAATCGATCCAAAGTTTTTTCGTCAGACGAGCAAGCAAACAGACGCTACGAGATAAAAGAAAGGGGGTAAAAATAGAAAGTGTTCCTTTCATTGAAGCAGTTCATAATGGACGATTTGTATGAATCAAATATTTTTTGTTTTTTATTGTATCTATATATGAAATACTTACTGTACTACGCCAATAAGCTTAGGAAATATATATGCTTATACTTAGCTAACGCAAGGTTTACAATTTGTAAGGTGTTTTCAAATACGCGACAAGCGGGACCAAGAAATAAGAGAACGAATGTCTAATTAAACAGCAAGCTTACAATGTGTGGTATACTCAGGCAGGCCACCTTAAAAGGAGTAAAAGGTGGCGCTGCTATGAAAAGAGAGAGCGCCAGCTCTCTTGCTTCAAAATACGGCTGTGCCAAGTGTTATGTATCGGAAACTCGGGATGTGTACCAAATAAAAGGCAGAAAGTTTACGGGTTTCTCAAATATCACCACTCTTGGCTCTACAACCCCTGGTGGGTCTTGGCCTCCTCAAGAGTCTTCCTCCACTCATCTCGGTTTAGTGCCAGTTCTCTCCAGTTTAAGTTCCAGTTCCAAGGCAGATATGTCTTTGAGGACGTTGTCGCTCCATCTTAAATTTGCCTTTCTAAGCCTTCCTAAGCTTCTTCGCCCTATCGGCCTTGATTTCAGCAGGGACTTTGTTACTCGATGCTCGGTCCACGTGACCCAGCCACTGAAGTCTTCCCAGTTTTATAAATTTTGTGATGTTTTCAAATATATTCTCAGATAAATATGTGTCGACCTTACTCAATCAAGACCTTGTGCTAACTGCACGACAGGTAAAATAAGAAAGAGGAAATGGGCTGGCGCTCTCTCTTTTTATAGCAGCGCCACCTTATACTGCCTTTAAGGTGGCCTGCCTGAATACACTAGAAAGTGTAAGATTGCTAGACTCCTATGTCTCGAACGGTAGTTGTCATTATTACGTGATGATTTATATGATAAGGATGCTTTATTAGTTGTATCTACAAATCTAGGCTATTTCTCTCCTCATCTAGAATGATCAACCAATTTAACGAGATATCGTCCAGAGACGGCAAAATTGATATATTCTTAATGACACAGCCTCGATTCAAAAGCGAAATATTGATAAACTTGGTTGACGGTCCCACAAGCTCATATATACATGCTACAAATCTTTCCTAAAATTTATTTGATTTGAGATACCTACCTATGTAGTCTTTATATTATACTTAATACTATTCACAATTTATTTATCTTTAAGACACTTTTTATTATTAATTGTGTACTATGTAAAAACTTACATTTATTGATTTTCGATGTATATTTATGTTAAATAATTGTACGTAAAAAAATATTGAACTACTCGTTGATCCACGATATTTTTAAATTTATATATTTTATCATTTATTTTTATTTTTATTAATTATTAATTAACCGTAAAAATTGTATAAGCGTATTATATTATATCATATTCAAATGTTCACAAAATACTCAAACTTGTACTTAAATGTCACTCTAGGTCCATCTATTAGGGTCATTAATGACCTGTTGACGGTCTGTATGTTAAAAAACAAAATAAAATAATAAGTTTCAATAACTAATAGCACATAATGCACAATTGTGCAGTACATTTGAATCCTCTGCATTTTAAGACTGTCTTAATTTCTTATTTTGATCATTGCAATTCATTTGCAAATATGAAACACGTTGTTTTAAAGTTCAAAATAAATTTTCCAACGGCATGTTCTTCAGTTGTTTCTGAGGCTCGTGCTTGTGAATGACTAGATTATTAATTTTAATCAAAATGATGACCCGTTCTTGTCGAAAATTATTTAATAATATAAAGTCATCCAGTTAACGTAAATGTTGAAAGCTTCAGAGCTCTAGCTAGTCGGGAAGTTGGTGAAAAATCAGTTACAAGATTCCACCACAACAATAAAACATCAAAGATAGTAAAATAAAATCTAAAAATAGTGGTAGTTACAAGTTCTTCTTGATTTTTTCCAGATGGACCCACTTCGTCATCCCTGAGGTACGCCAATCTGAGAGTGATCACAAACAGCGTGTGCGCCAATTCCTTCGGCTCCATCATCATCGCATCCACAATTTGCGCCAACGGAATCCAGAGCACTGCTCAAGGAGTATGCAGCGTAAGTGACTCACAACTATCAGTAATTTATCCAAATGGCAAACAACTAAGTAACTGTAACAAGAATGTTCTTAGGTTTTCACGGCCACTCAGAATTTGATGATTCTCGATGATTTGGGGGCTACATGAGCTTAACAACTATCTTATGGTAGAGAAAGTACAAAATAAGTTTCTAAGAAATCTCTACACGAGAGAGTACTCTCCTTGAAGAGCATTCATTATCCATGGCTTTGCTCAACCGAGTTTCTCCAGGGTATGCTTGGCTACAATATTTTAGAGACTGGAATGAATGTGTATTTGATTACGCATTTTTCTCTATAATCCTGAAATATATTCCTAATAATTAATTATTTTAGACAGCGAAAGCGCAGATTATTTCACATTTCAATAAACAGGACCAACCTGCCGACGGTTATGGCTGTTGGAAGAGCTACCGCCGTATTGAACAATATCACTTGGGTTGATCTGTTCCGTATCTCTGAGAGGGTTTTCCGAAGCAGAATTCTATATATGTATATGTTAATTGAACATTTGAAGACCCCATGGCAAGAAGTTGTTAACTAACATTTTTGTCAAAAATGAGTTAATAAGCCGTCTAAACTAAATATTGTACGCTCTTTCCATTTGAAATAAATTCAGAACTTAAAAATAATTAGAACATATTCAAATCATAGGGATGAATGCGTTAACTACACTTTTTCATAAAAATCATATCAGTGAATAAAAAGCACATGTTATCTTCAGTAATAACATGTTCATGCCATCATTCTGAAATTAACACGCCTTTTAATTTGATTGGAATATTTATGGTTAATATAAATTTTATTCCGGCAGTACTGTCATACATTTGTTTTTATTTGAAGATTATTATATGTACTTTTCTATTATTTTTCAATAATTTTAAGTGTATATATTTTGTATTATAAATTAACATGCCAGGTATTTTGTAATTTTGGATAATATATAGTAAAAATGGATAGCATTTGAAGAGCTGTTCGATGTTCGTGTTTTACCAATTTTAAAAAGGTGTTATTCTATTAAAAATGAGTTCCAGTGGCGAAAAAATGGTTGTTAAGTTCATTTTTTTAGGGAAAATTAGTATGTTTTTATTTTTTTGTGCATAAATGCGTTTTTTACTTTGTAAATACTTTTTTGATATTTTAGTGACATAAATCAATAAAAATTAATCTTGAATTAGCAATAGAACATATTTTTCAAAGGCGAAATGCAAATGTCTAATTATCTCAAAATGCTTGAATGTTAGTTAACAACTTCTTGCCATGGGGTCTTCATTTATAAAATTGATTAATTTAATGTATATTTTTGATGTACATATAAATTTTGTATACAAAAATAAACTGAATTGAAAGATCATCCGCAACTTGCGCCAAAAACTAATTGCGGAAAGACTATTGCTATGTTTTCCTTCATCATATCTGACGACACTGATTCGGTCAGGTCCGACATGTTTATCACAATTGTGATTGCGTTTCCAGGGCGACAGCGGCGGCCCCCTGATAGTCGGCTCCGGAGACACCGCCACCCTGGTCGGGGTGACCAGCTTCGTGAGCGGCGCCGGCTGCTCCTCCAACAACCCGTCCGGCTTCGTCAGGCCGTACCACTACCTCAGCTGGATCCAGGGCATCACCGGATTGTCCAGGGAGATGTTGACCTAAATTCTCAGCAGCGAAAGTACCGTGCCAACGAACTTCAGCCAATTCTAAAAATGTGCTTCGTACATTTTCAATTTTCACTTCATTCGTATGAGAAATTTTTAAAATTAATGTACAGATTTATGTAAAAAAAAAAAATAAACATTTATACAAAACATAAAAATTATTTAATTAAGATAAATTACAGAAGACACAGAGAGGAAGCTATGAATGTGAGAAACATGTTTGGAAGTTTTTAAACGATGTCCCAGGGCTTATAACCGGTATGAACTGGCTGAAGTGATCACTCAACATCATAAAACGTTTACAAATTACATCCTAATGTCATGTGTCATGGCTGCGGGTAAACAATTGAAAACACTGAAAATTAATTAGCGATCTACTTATTAATGATAAATTAATTATTAAATGTACATTATTTAATGTAAAAAGTCACTAAACACGAATTAAACTTAACGCTACACTATTTCGCAATATATGTTTGTGACACTTTATTATCGCTAGGTAACACGTATTTATTGGTCGTAGAATATTCAATTCTTGCCCTAGAAGTCTATTAGAACATCACCGGATTGTCAGCGGAGATGTTGACTTGAATTATCAGCAGCGGATAATCGCGCCAACGAATTTCAGTTAATTCTTAAAATGTGCTTCGTAAATTTTAAATTTTCACTTCATTCTTACGCAAAATGTTCTAAATTATTATCCAGATTTATGCGAAAAAAAAAAAAGATTTACACAAACACAAAAGTAATTTAATTAAGATTCATTATAGAAGTCTGACAGAGACGAAGCTATGGATATGAGAAACGTGTACTAAGTCTTTTTATACGATGGCTTAATTGATCACTCTAAACAATGCAACGTTCACCAATTCCATTGTAAGAACATCTACACATTTTAAAATTTTCGAAAGTTCTGAGAAAGATTCTATATGTTCCAAATTGGTATCATTAATACATTTAAAGGGACTATACTAGAAACATCTGTAGTCTCTTCTCATGAAATAGTTTAGATTTTCGCAGCTAGTAATGATATTTATATATTTAACACCCTTATGGGCTTTTACAAAATATACAAAATATAAGGTTAAAAAAACAACACAAGACAGATATAGACAGATATACAGTTAAAAGGTACAAGTACATCTTATAGATTTGTGTAAATTAAAAAGAGAAGTTAATGTAGTAAGAAGAAAATGATTGTAAGTAGTAAGAAGAAGAAGAAATAGATTGCAGTTAAAAAGATTCAAATCTATATTCCTCGATATCTCTATATTCTTAATATATCTCTATATTCTTAATATATCTCTATATTGGATATCTCTATATTTTTAATGTGGAATATTAAGCAATATCGTTTTTCATGTATATATGATAATTATTATTCAAAAAAATATTATTTTCATTGCATTATCCTGCTTCAGTAATTAAGACAATAGTGATGATTTAAAGACACCACAAATTCACATGTCTTTCCGTAGGCGTCACATTTGTCCAATTTTCTAATTTGTAATGTATCCATATGTATTTGTGTGTATGCGGGCTGCGTATTTGAAATAAATTACCAAATACTTGATATTTGTCTGGCCATTCTAAATGATATTTAATATTGTTGACCAAATCTATCTTTAATTACTGACTAATTGTTGAATTATTAATGTATTTGCTTCTGCATAATTTCAATTAATCATACAAATTGGGATTAATCGCCAAAAAAATTTGACCGTGATAAGACAGATAAATGTTTTCTGAAAATGCCAATTGCCATTAACGCAGTGACGGACTAGGGCAACCGTAGAAGACTCCAATAAATTCGCGACCTCTACATTTAAACCAGAAATTTTATGCAAGGTTTTAAGCATTTTAAGTGACTTGTATTAAAGATAATGAATTTATAACATTCGACATAGGTTGCTGTGGAGTTAAATCATATGTTTATTTCACTTGAATACAACAATATATAGCAATAGCTTTCTCCCGCGACCGAAGGTTTTCCCGAGCAAGTCTGTTCTTTCGTCCTGTCCGGTCTCCCAGATGGCTCATACACATACACACATACATATACGTACATCGAGACGTACTACAGTTACAATCGTATCCAACATTTTACAAAATTTAATTAATAAATATTAAAAAAAAAAAAAATTTATGTAGTTGGTGTGGTTTATAAAGTAGAACGAAATGGAGTTGCGCGGTGATATTATTAATGTCACAGCTTCCTATGACTAGCCAATTCGTTTTTTCCATGAATGGACCGCGTGCGTCGATTTTTCTCATACCGATTTGCATTCATTCCGAGGGTTGAATTCGAATAGAATCGAATTGGCAATTGGCAAATTCGGACTCCCACGGAGTTGTTTTTTAAGAGGCTATATTCTGAAATATGTACATTGGATGTGTCTATCGAAGAAACGTACGCGGAAAATTCTTATGTATTTTGGACCTTTGTTCACACAAAGCTCTGAAGATAGACCGCATAAAGAGTACTAAATAGCGGAAAACTCCAGTTATCTTGGAACATCCTTGTCATTGGTCTGAACCCTCCATTAGATATTAAATAAAGATAAGATTAAAAGTAATTGTTCGAAGAATATTTTTTCTTCTGAATGAAGGCTTGAACTTTGTGGTGACATTATTATTAAAATAAAACACAAATCACTTCAACATTCAACATTTGTTGGATCACATTAGCCCTGATGATGGACCCCGCAACAGGATCCGAAATGTCGACCAGAAAGGTCGTAAAACCACGGCATAATACCCCAGAAGACACAAAACAGAAGATTCTCAAGAATGGTTCGTTAACTAACGTGCAATGTTTGTTCTCAGATTAGCGGTATGAAATTCAAATGAAATTATGTCACATCATATTTATTCCTATTTACTCTACCTTAGCTTTATCTCTCTTTAAAACAAATTGTTTCAGATGTTTCCGTGGTTGTTTCAGCTGCCCCTATAGTTTTCTCCAAAATATTTTATTGTTAAGCGGATTTATAAAACTTCAATATTTTACAAATAATTTGGCAAATGCTCTAAATGATGAAAATGTCTTCTTAATTCTTCTTCTTCTTCTTCATGTGCTCTGTCGGGTCCCCCCGACGTCGGCGATCATCTGGGAGAAAGTTTCCCTGTCCAGGGCAGTGCGGAACAGCTCTTCCACGCTTCTTATCCCGGTCCACTCTCGGATGTTTCCAAGCCAGGAATGCCGCCTCCTTCCGACCCCTCTGCGACCCTCAATCTTCCCCTTGATGACGAGCTGAAGGATGGAGTATTTTTCGCCTCTCATATATGACAATATGAAATTTTACGGAGCTTTACTATGTTGAGTAACTGTTTGTATTTGCTGTACGTAAAACTTCAACATTACTAGTCATGTCAGTCCAAGATATCCTTAACATTCTTCTTAATTGAAACTCTTTTTATATTATATACCTACCTACTATATTTATTGAATAAAATTGTGTTTTTCTTTATTATTTTATGTGAGTAAGAACTCGCCAATTTATATTTTAATTATTGAAAATTTTGAATGAAGAAATATTTGGAACACACATGATATTTGTAATTTTATATTTTGTTTTGAAAAAATAAATGTCCAGAAGGTATAAAAGGGAATATTCTCAGAAAAGCGAGAGCATTTTTAGCATTTTTCGAATCAGTTGGTCAGAGAGCATTTTAAACATTTTTAAATCAAGCTATCCGGATAGTATGTAGCTTCGTGCCAGTTTTTTAATCTTCATTCCTTTTATATGATTAATAAAATAAACTTCGTCAGGATACAATTGTATACTAAAAAACATATTTTTACTTTATTGGACCATAGGCCTTGAAACATGTTGATATTTTCAATATAAAAAAGTGGTGAAACTAAGTTTATTTTATTAATCATATTAATAATGTCAGTAAAAATTTATTTTGCGAGTTTTGAAGAAGAATTTATTCCTTTTGTTCGCTATTTTGAAGAATTTTCCCTTTGGTCAATTGATCAATTTATAATTCTATTTCACGTTTTACTAATCCTTATTTCGAACGACAAAAGAATCAGTCTATTCAATTCGTTGGCAAAGGTGAAGTTAAAATCGTCGTGTTTTTAATTTCGATTTGCTGGCGGTTCCAGCCAGGGAATAGCCGGGAAGAGATTTGAGAGTCGTGTAGACATTGATCAGTCTCTTTTCCCGGGGCTGGAACGAACACCTATCAAAATACACAATTAAATTGATCCGGCCCTGGTATAGAGCATGCGTAATATCACATTTATTCCAATTTGCTCTACCTTAGCTTAATCTCTCTCAAAAAACATTATTTCAAATTTTTTCGTGGTTGTTTCAGCTACCCCTATGAAAATATATAATTAAATTGATCCGGCCCTGGTATAGAGCATTTGAAGATATGTATATAAATGCAAAATCGCGCCATTTAAATACCAAACAAATTTGTTCAGTGAAACATGGATGACTTAAAAAGCGTAAATCTTGTTGACAAGTACTTAAAGTATCCGCTCGACTTGCTTTACCTGTTCGGCCTTTGGAGGAAGGGAAATAATCCGTACTTGTATACTATTTACTCATTTTTTATTCTGTTCTCCACGCAGTACTTGTTCACCATTTGTCAAATTATTTATATGGTGAACGTTTGGGGAGACATCGCGAAAATTGCCGAGGCTTCGTTTTTCCTCCTGACGCAAGCGACCCTCTGTGTGAAGATTTTGATATTCCTGTGGAAGTCAAGGGATATAAGACGCCTCGCAAAACGTATGAACAGCTCGACGTTCGCACCAACTCGAGCTGCGCACTTGCCGTAAGACTTTAATAATTATCTATATTTCAACAATCTTTTGCCAATTTCTTTTAACATGCTTTTATTTAACTCTATTTGTCAATTGTTTGTTGTGGTGGAATCTTGTAAATGACTTTTCACCAACTTCCAGACCAGCGACAGCTCTGAAACTTTCGACATTTACGTAAAGTGGATGACTGTACATTATTAATTCATTTTTGACTTGATTTGATCATTATTAAATTTATCATCACGTCACAAAGAACATGCCATTGATTTTTTTTATAATTTTAAAACAACGTGTTTAATATTTGGACGATGCGTGCAAATTCAGCCTGGCCTCAGAATCACTGTTGGTTAAATAACGACGAAGAAGAAGATTATGTGTGAAGATTTAAAAAAAATACAGAACGGAAACATGAAATCATTTATGAAGACAATAGCATGCCTGCTTCGCTATGGAAGCGTACTAGCTTGGCACAGAAACAATTTTTTTATAAAATATAATGTATGTAGGTGAATGTGTAAAAAGAAAATGGTGATGATAATAGTTTCAATTTTAAAACAACGTGTTTTATATTTGGATACTGCGTGGATGATATTAAAAAATCGATTACAAATGTATGGGGTGGAGATATCCAGCTACATCGATCTGTATAACGAAGTTTAAGAGCAGACAAACAAAGCACCGCGTATCTCCGGATGCTTAAGAGATACTGTATCAGCCAATCAGCATATGCTAGTGGAAAGAAAAGTCAGAATATATAAAAACATGCATAAGATCTATCATGACATACGGGATCGAAGCAAGAGCGGACACGGTGAGAACTACCGAGATGAAGACTCCAAGACCCTCAGAGACAGAGTACCCAATGCGGAAATCCGCAGAACCTGCGACACACAAGATATTGTGAGATGGAGCAGGCAGAGAAGGCATTTCTGGAGGGACCATGTCGAGAGAATGGACCAGACGAGACTTCCCAAAGCCGTTATGCGCGGGATTCCAGAGGGGCGCCGACCGCCAAGGAGACCACCAAAGAGATGGAGAAAGAGCTGGACGTCTTCGTCATAAGACCAGGACTGACCTGTCAACACAGATCAAGGATCTAACAAAAGAATAAGAAGAAAAATGTGTTCGAAGAAAGCGTATAAAATCATGTCTTAATTTTTTTGATTTACTTGTTGTACGGTTTCGCTTAAATAATAGATTTTGTTCTGTTGTGGATCAATTTCTTGAAAATGATCTGCAAGTTGAAGTCTGTCCGTTATCGAACATATAAAAATATTATCAAAAATATAAACTGGTCCATAAAAGGAATTAAAATTGTAAATAATAATTTTGATTCGTATTCTAGTGTTAGTCAAATAATTCGGAAAAATGTCATACATATATGTTCAACTATATCTAGAATGTTGAGGTCATACAACAAAATAGAAAATAACCATAACGTCCTCATTGACATATTCCATGACAGTTTCCACGAATATAAGAGAACTATTACCAAACTTGTGAAATTAGCTGTTTAGTCTCTTTATTCAACGTCACTCTATAAAATCACTTTTTTCTGTTCTTTCTTGCATATATGTTTTAGCCTTTACTTTTATCTCTATGTTTGCTGTGTTCACATTTAAGTGATGAAAAGCATTTAAACTAATTGTATTATAATTGTAATACCTATATCATGCTTTGTGTTTTTCATTGTTTGTGAAACATTAAAATATATATAAATACATTAAAGAAATATTTTTTAATATTCCACATAAAAATATAGAGATATCATTACTAGCTGCAAAATCTATATAAACTTTTCATTGGAAGGACCATGGGTGTCTCTAGCATAGTCCATCCGAAAATATGAGAGAAGCTGATTTAGAATATATTTATATGTACATCCTTCAGAAAATTGACAATGTGTTTATGATTTTAAGGTGGAATTGGTGAACGTTGCATTGTATATCACTTAAGCCAGTTCACACTTCACACAGGCACATAAGCCCTGGGCCACTCTATAAAGTGTGTATACAGGTTCCCCATATAAATAGATTCGACTGTGTGAGACTTCTATAATTAATCATTAGGCTTATAATTATTTGGAAAAAATATAGAGAAGAGAATCAAAGAAGAATTATAATTGATTTTTTATAAGTTTATATATTTTAAGGGTATGTTAATTACTGCATTTAAAATATAACATAATCCATTATTTTTTTGGCAATCTTTGCATTCATATATCATATTGTGGCGTATAGAAATAAAACCGCCACTATCTATATGGAGTCCATACGGACAGTGGCGGTTTTGCATCCATACGCCACATAAAATGTTATATTAATCAGAATCTATTGTTCCAGACCAATTAAGAAGACGTCTTCAGTTCAAACTGCAGAATTTTTCTTATTCTTGTTTATGGCTACATTGACTGTCTCACTTTGGGCCATATTCCCTCTGATAGACCCGGCTGAAGAGAAGATCCTTCCCTTTAAGGCCTGGTAAATTGCACTTTTTTAATCATCATCATCATCATCACTCTTGGCTCTATAACCCCTGGTGAGTCTCGGCCTCCTCGAGAGTCTTCCTCCACTCATCTCGGTCTTGTGCCAGCTCTCTCCAGTTCAGAAGCTCCAAGGCAGATATGTCTTTGAGGACGCTGTCGCTCCATCTTAATTTTGGCCTTCCTAAGCTCCTTCGCCCTATCGGTCTTGAGTTCAGCAGGGACTTTGGTGCTTGATGCTCGGTCATTCTCTCCACATTACCCAGCCACCAAAGTTTTCCTAGTTTTATAAATTAAGTGACGTTTAGCTTCTTAAATAGAATATAGAGCTCATTGTTGTAACGTCTGCGCTAAAGTCCATTTTCTAGAACTGGTCCAAAGATACGCCTCAAAAATTTCCTTGCACTTATTTAACATCTTGTGTTTTTTTATCCATTTTAATGTTATTTGAAGCAGTTATTGTATAAACCAAACGAAGCGAAACAGATGATGAGAGCTTTTACATATATGCACCTTCTTCTTCATGTGCCCTGTCGACGTCGGCGATCATCTGGGAGAAAGTTTCCCTGTACAGGGCAGTGCGGAACAGCTCTTCCACGCTTCTTATCCCGGTCCACTCTCGGATGTTTCCAAGCCAGGAATGCCGCCTCCTTCCAACCCTTCTGCGACCCTCAATCTTCCCCTTCATGACGAGCTGAAGGATGGAGTATTTTTCGCCTCTCATTATATGACCAAAAGACGAAATTTTACGGAGCTTTACTATATATGCAACAACTCGGTAAAATTTGGTAAAATCTTGCCGCTGATTTTGTTGGTAAAGTTAATATTATTTATTAGTATTTAATAAATTAATGCGTTATTTTTATTGAAATTACGATGGCTTATAGTGAGAAAACCCGGCATTGCTTAAACAGCACTTGCTCACCTTTCCAATGCCACAGCCTGAAGGCCCCAGGCGGCCTTCCAGTCTAACCACCGTTTAATCCGACATTAATTTTCACATACATTTCAGGTATCCGTTTCCGGATGGACAGACGCCGTACTATGAACTAATATATATTTACCAGATTACGAGTATCTGGTTTAGCGCTCTGGTGACTGCTCCAATAGATAGACTGTCCACCAGCATGACCGCTTTTGGCTGTGGACAGGTCCAGATACTAAAAGATAACCTAATTAATGTAAGCTATTACCAATAACTATGTCCCAAAAGACCTGATTGGATTGAAGTAGGAGCGTGAATGAAAGACCTGATTATATATTTTATTTTAATTTTATACACGTAGAACTTCGGAGGTAATTATTGGCAATAATAGAGTCCTAGTATGACAGGTGGTGTGTGTAAGGTATCTGGTGTACTCAATAATTCTATAAGGTGTGAGATCGTGGACTTAAAAAGAAAAAGAAGGTGGCTTCTTATTTGTCTCCAAACAAACCGCCGTAGTCGTAGATGCATGGAAACAAAGATTCCAGAATGTGTGGAAGGTGACGACCGAAAGAGATCTAGGAAGTCATAAGAGGTGCAGCCGCAAGATGCTGTAGTCGAGTCTCCGTCATCGAATCGGATGGACCTCCGCCGCACCCACAGACTTCATAGTGTTATAATATAAAAGACCGCGAGTTCATAGTGTTATAATATAAAAAATAATAAAATAAAATTGCTCCCGAAGATTATCTCCGGTGAGAAATTAACTTCTACATGCAAACCACTAATCTAAAACATTTCCTTGAGCTTGAACCAATTTTATACAAAACGTTTGGTATTGCAGATAGCTATCGCTAATAGACTACAGACTATATTGCTAAGATATAAATAAAAAAATCTATGTACATACGTACATACGTTGTTATGTATCGAATAATTCTTTACTTGCACACAAAATAATTACTATTTTTAGATAGAAAAGTATGCAGTAGATGATATAGAAAAAAATCACCAACTGAAATATAAAGACGACTCATCTCAGATCAAAGGTACGCTGAACTTTGCTATAGAAATGAACTTAAACAAAGGAAACTATATTCAATCTCGAAAGCTCGAAATTGAGAATGTAATTCAAAGAAGTCTAGTTCAAAATATTCTTCACCATCAACATATTACAAGGTATAATATCTAATATCTATATATAAATTACATATAATATCTACTAGAATTATCATGACTTTGATAACGATGTAATAAAATTTCTGGATTTTAAAGAAACTTGTTATTCTCGAATTTAGTTCTATCGCAAATAATAAATTATTGAGAATGTTCTTAGGTTTTCACGGCCACTTAGAATCTTCTGGTTTATGTCTTCCAACCCTGCAATGGGACCCAAAACGTCGGCCAGAAAGGTAGTCAAAACACGGGATAATACCTCAGAAGACACAAACTAGAATAAATTATTGTATTAGGTCCTTACCTATTAAATTGCCGTTTTCAAATACTGGCTGGTTAGAAGTTGGATATCTTACATTCGTCTTGGAATTCTAAATTAAAATGAAGGTCATTTTTAAGCTATGATGTACTTTTTTCAAAATTAGTTATTCATATGTTTTGACGCCGTTTTTTTTTCCTTAATATTGATGTGTCTGCGACCACGAAAAAATGAAAATCAATGTTTTTTCTTCATAGGTCTCGTCGTGGTACTAACGCTGCATAGACGGCATGCAATATCAACAATGTGTATAGACCAGGTATTTCAGATGAATGCATTGTGAGTTTTTGGTTTAATTGCTTCCGTTCTAGAAATTTCGAGCCCCGTAGACGACCGGACACTACAGTTGATACTGACGAATTGAAAGCTTTAGTGGAAGCGAATTCATCTCGTATCATGTAAGAATTAGCCTTCAACGTCAATGACAATATGGTGTAGGTTCATACGAATCCATCGTAGAGGTCACCAGACAAGTGCACGAGACACTGACATGGCAAGAATGCCGGTAAACGAAATAAAGGTACATCAGGGTACACGAGCTCCCGATGTAGGCCATCACACTGTCAGCAATACTTACACACATACAGCTAGATTTCAAGAAAGTTCTTTGTTCGCAAAACATAAAAAAACAAATCTAACAGCAAATTTAACTATAATAATATTTCTTTTACAGTTTCATGTATCAGATGGAGCAATGCTTCCACTGGGGAATTTTAACTCAATTCGCGGCCAGTGTTCTGATTATATGTATTACTGGACTTCAAATTACATTGGTGAGTGGTGATCAAATAGCTATTTTAACCGGTTACACACCGGTACAGTTATTTGATATTTGTATCTGATTGTATCTATGATTAGTAAATGAGATATAAATGTCTAGTACAGATGTTTTCCTATCAAACTGCGAACAAACAGTTACCAGCGTACATAGTTAGATAAAAATAATGGTTAGTAGGTATCATCAGTTAAAATACCATCACTTTTGGTGAGTAAGCTTTGTATTAAACACAAATGTGATAGATAACTGTTTTCTTTAATAATTCATAATAAATACATGCAAACAAATATGTGTATAAAATAAATAATACGTATTTTATTTAAAAATCCTAATATAAGATAGAAGAAAATGATGTTTTTATTTGTAAATCAATCTGAAATTCAAACAAAATGTACGTCAGTCGTGACGGATATAAAAACAAACTGTGGTTTAATTTGTTTTTATCTGTGGTTTTCATTTCAGATTCAACCCACCAGCTTGAAGTTTTTCTCAAGAATTTCGTACCTGTGCGCCATGTTGGCTCAAATATTCTTCACTTGCAAAATTGGAACAGAAATAACGATTGGCGTGAGTGTGTTTTTGAAATTTAACATTTCCTCTTTGGTGCTGTAAGCTGAGTTGACATTGCCTATAATTATGTAAAAATACTAAATACAGAGTTTACATTTGGATACTCCTCCGTAAGATATTCAATATAACAATTGCAATATAAATATTTACAGGACACAACAAAATAAAATGTTTTCTCGAAGAAATTGACGTCATATTTTTGACGTCAATTTTGGTTTTTAGTTTTATAATCCCAAAATGTCATCCGAATATTTCACACACTTATTATTCAACTGTTCCTTAATTTGCATTAATTAACGCTGTATTTATCGCTTAGATCATTTCTCGTAAATTCCGTTCAATTTTCGATCATAGAAACTACTCGCCCCGGCACTCTTCCTTTATTTCGCTGGTCGTCACACTGTACTTGCTCGCTTACAGCATTCCTCCGAAAGGTTTGTTCTAAAGGTAACGAGAAGTCTGTAAAAAGTTCTAGGCTTTTCCAATGAATTTTTTCAGGACGTCGTGGAATGTCGCAAAATAGATAGACAATGCGGTCACGCCTGACTGGCTGCATTGCGTGCGTAATATTGCGGTTAAGGATGACTGACCATGCTTTGCAAAAAAAATGTCAACCTGAACACGATTGAGTAGGATCGATATGGAAGCTTTTGCTCTTAGAGCGGTCCTGGGATTGCGGTCGGTACCATTCACTGACCTTGCTTTGCGTGACGTCGCTTGGTTGTTATCAGCATTAAGTAGGTACACAGTCGGGTTACAATATTTTTATATGTGTGTTCTGAGAATGCAAATACTAAATTTGTTCACTGCGGGATTATTATTTAATTATTATAGATTATAGAGGTCTCACAGAAAGGTATATTTATAAGAGAAACGAGAATGGAAGAATTTTCATAAGGTGGCCCTGGGCTTATAACCTGTGTGAGCTGGCTTAAGTGATCACTCTACGCAATGCAATATACAAAGGGGTACTTTTGATAAGCTTTGGCTTTTTAGGTATTATTCATGGTGATCACTTAATTGGGTGAAAAATATAAACTATGTTTCCTCTACGTCAGTTTCATAATAATTTTAAATTTTACTATTTAAGTTTCGAGAGTAACAAAATCTCTCATTTAGTTAACTACATATTATATTTATTTCCATGTAACCCATCTAAGTTGTTTTTCTGTAAGCGATTGTAGTCAGTTAAGTACTTAACCTGTCGATGAGAGAATATTATCTCGAAATGTGAGTAAAAAAATCTTAAATTTTAAAAGACCATTTATGAAAAGTAAAGAATAAAGAATGAAGATATTAGGAAATGTAAAGCTGATCTTAGCATAATTAATAGAATGAAAAAAAGTCGCTCAGGTGGTTTGGGCGTGTTGAGCGAATGAATGAAGAAAGAATGGTAGGAAAGATATACAATGCAAATGTTGACGGTGCCAGGAAAAGGGGGCGACTGAGGAAGACGTGGCGTGACCAGATTAACCAGATATTGGAAGATGGTCCCGTTAGAAGATCAAGTTTGCACGCGAAGATGTATGAATGTGGATGAGGCGAGAGTTGTATGTCAGCTCAGAAGACTGTAGCGCTATACCCTCTCTCCTTACCCCCACGGGGAAATGGCTTGATGTTAAGTAAGTAATTAAACAAACGTACAGGCAACAAAGTTTATGTTATTCACCAAATTTAATAACAAACATATGTATTTTTTTTACTTCTTGTAAATAATCATATTGATATGATTGGTCAATCATAACGATAACCAAGTAATTCTCAATTCCTAGAGTGATGAATTGGTCCTGGCTGCATACTTTTGTTCGTGGATCGAAAGAAAGCGAAGGTTTAACACCACCCTGTTGATTTTCATGGAAAGATTGAAGCGGCCGATTATACCAAGGGCGGGATATTTGTTCCCGCTGTCGTTACAAACGTTCGTGTCGGTGAGTTATACTTGTGATATATATTTAATTCATACCATGATAGAAAATGACAGTGCACAGCCTATAGCAGTAATCTTTGTTTTATTAATTACAAAAAGTAAAATGGCAAGTCCCTAGGCAGCGAATCCATACACGTATAAGAGGACATTACACACTAAACACAGAAAAATTACACATAGTTAATTTAACAATATAAATGATTTTTAATTAAAGATTACCGCATCGATGAAAAACTTATGATTTATGAATCTCCTCCCCAATACAAGTATTTTGAATTGTTTATCGAAGAGTTTTAAATTATTTATTCTCTTTATGTCACTAAAGTCCACTATAGAATGCAACAGTTTTAAACAGGAAACCGTGCCTTTTTCTATTTTTTCGCGGTATATTACATCTTATTATCTATCGCTCTTGAATAGCGTTGCTTTTCCTAACACGTGTATATATCGTACAGCCTTCGTGAACAAACATAATTAATCAATGCAATTTATTATGTTTAATATCTGTGAGCATGTAATAATGAACGGAACATAGTTTGCGTGTGTACTGATGTGGTGACACCTGTCAAGGAAGGAAGGTTTAAATACCCGCGCGCACGTGGCGCGCGGTCTTCTTTGCTGGATCTTGTCATTAAGAATGTAAATGATCACCTGCAAGCCATCCATCCGATAATATGTTGTTGGACCATCATACTAAAGAGGATACTTGTTTCGCACATGATCGATCTCGGCGGCATGGACTTGAACATTTTTTGATTTTAATTGAAATGACAATAAATGGCCGTGTGTGTGTTGTCGCCCATTCAGTGATTTGGATTAGGTAAATAAACAGTGCTCGCAAATGCAATGAGTGAATCATCGCTGACCCATATAAATGTATGTGAATGAAAGGGGTAATTAGGATAAGACAACATGGCCGCTAATTACCGAATGGGAAGCGGAGCTTGAAGCTCATTAGCGAGTCTTCGCCATCTTGTAAAGCTTTAATTGTGTATGTTTATATTGATTTTTCATTCGTTTGTTATCCGGGTATGTCAATATTGTGTATGTAATTGTTGGTATGTTGAATAATGTTTTTATGTATTGATAATTTTGTGCATTTGTTGATAACTTTGTATGTTGAGGCCTCAACAATTTCTGTGTGAATTTGTGTAATTTTAAGAATTTTGTATATTTTTATATGTTAGTTTTAGCAATTTTATTTTGTATTTCTGTATTTCTTTGTAAATAAAGTGATTGTAATTTGGCGGTCTTATTAATGATGAATCCTGACGGGAGATAAAGAGGTTTTGTGCATTTGAGGGAACTCGCGAGACTCGGAATTACCGTATCTCACTGTGGAGGATGACGGCCGATCTCGCGAATTAAATAGTATATTAAAATATGTTGTTTTTGCCAGTTTTTTGCTAACTGCGCAATAAGATTTGGGGATAGCCGCTCAGGTACTCGAGCGGTCCAGCGCTCAAAGTCCGCATTCGGTCTCCAAGGGGAGGCCGCTGGTTTATGGTCCAGTAGCTTGTTGGTCTTGTGGTTAGGACACTGGCCTCGTGATCCAAAGGTTGCGGGTTCGAACCTCACTCCAGACTAGCAAGTTAGTCCTATTTTCATAGCACAAGCGTTTAGCTTAGTTTGAAAATAGTAAGAATATTGATGTGACACGTATTCCGTGTTCACATCTCTATTTTTTTAAAAAAAAAAAAAAAAAGATGCGAATGGCACGTGGAGAGTCTGCCTCGCCGTATTGCGGAAAAGTTCATGAGATGAACTCGGTAAAGATTGCATAATACCTGGCATGTCGTATATCTTTGGATTCGGCATGTCATTTCCTTTCAGAATTCACTATAAAGTAAAGAATCAGATTAGTTTGGAGGCAGATACATCGAGAGATAGGAATCGGTCTTTTAGAGGCGATTTGCGAGCGCAGGCATATCCGGACACGTTGGTCACAATTAAATTCATATGCGGATGTGCCAGGCGTTCAATTTGATACAACTTTTGTATATGTACACCTCCCCGTTCGGGAGATATTTTGACTAGACGAGCAAAATGGCCCCTCTAGATGCTGCGCCGGCATGGTATCGCCCGAGCGGGCGACTTTGGTCCGCTCGGGGTTACGCGGTCCAACATCATCCGCCTCTGGGCGATCTCGAGATGTTTCTCCCTTCCATCACTAATCCCATTTTGACCGTTATGTCTAGATTTTAAGTATAATTAAAGGAAGGTTCCGTGGACCCAGCATCCTCAGTTCGCCGAGATTTCTTTACATCGTTACGCTGCCGGTCCGCGGAATCGTTTTGCTAGAAAAAGGGTTTCATTTTAAATTCCTAAAAAAGTGTTTTGTTGTTACTCTGTAGTTGCCTTTGTTTTCTAAGTGTTAAAATTAATAGTAACTTTAAGATTGAATTTCACTTACCATAACGCGGGAACCCACCCTATATTTTAACTATTTTAAATTCAATTTTTTAGTCATTAAGCTTTTTAATATTTTGGGAATTTTTAATAGTTTTTCGAACTTGGCATGGCCTTGTGCGTACCAAAACTACTAGTATTATAACATTTTCTAAAATATTTAAATACATGATTCTACAAATAATAATTTTTCTTCTGTTTCAGATACTCCGATCATCCTATTCGTATTTTGCGGTTCTTCAGCGATTAAACTCTGGCAAAAAATAATATATTTAATAAATTTAGTTAGTGAAATCAATAGCGGGTTACGTTGCAGACAAATTTTTTTAGTCTTATATTTTCCCCAGGTAGGAATTCGGGCCACGTACGGACTGAACGAAAAAATAAATTGATCTTAGTCATGTGAAAAAATGTACCAAAACCAATACTTTAATCTTTTTTCTTGTAAGATCTGAATAATGATGTATCATATCTCACTATTGATATGAGCGTCTAATTTGATAATAAAATATTAAACTTATCTTCTGGTTACTATTGTTGCAGGACCCCCAGATTATTTGTAAAACTCTTTGTATATACATTTTTTTAATGTTTTTCTACTTACTATTGTTTATTTGAGTATTTTATTATTATTTTTTTTTTAAATAGGAGATGTGAACACGGAATTCGTGTTACATCAATATTTTTACTATTTTCATATTAAGCTAAACGCTTGTGCTATGAAAATAGGACTAACTTGCTTGTCTGGAGAGATTCGAACGTGCGACCTTTGGATTACGAGGCTAGAGTCCTAACCACAAGACCAACAAGCTACTTTCAAATAGCATTTTTACTTGTTTATTGATCAATAATGTATTTCACTTATATTTGTCTGATTTTAAATGTGTTTTTTATTTTTTCTTGTTAACTTTAAATTAAAAAAATATTTTTAATAAATAGTTTATTTAAGAGAAGTGTTTTCTTGATCACATATTTTAAGTGTTATTATTTTTGTTTTTACTTTTTTTGGTTATTTTGAAAAAAAAGTTTTTTATAAAATACTTACTGTACATGTAAAGAATACAGGCGTTGACAATCAATAAAAAAAAAAGTTTAATAAACTTATATTTTTTAAATAAACAAAACTACTCTGAAATTCAAATCTCTGATATTCTCATCGAAACCTATAAAATTCAATGTCCATCTGTCTGTCTGTTCTCAATATAAATCTACACCATTCTGTACCAAATTTTGCATTCTTGTTTTTAAGGACCCGGCGGGTAACAAAGGCAATCTTTCTTCCCTCCTCCTATACCTCACCCCCTCCCCTAATATATTTTCTATACAAAATCTTTACAGTTTAACATATCTTACTCAAATTTTGTATACTTAATTTTTAGAATACTGCGGAAAACTTGTGCGCTCCCGAGGAGGGAGTGGGGTAAAAAGCCCACTCCCTCCTCAAACACATTTTCTGTCTCATCTGACCTAAATTTTCCTTAATTATTTTTTAGGATCCTGCAGAAAATAAAGCCGTCATTTCCTCTCCCCCTCCTTTTTTACCCCTTCTCTCGACCCCTAGAATATATTCTGTTTAAAATCAATACCGCGTGTCAGATCTGATCCAAATTTTGCATACTTGTTCTTTAGGACCTTTCGGAAAACAAAGGCGCCATCATCCTTCTAATGCACTCCAAATAAAATTTTATACTTTTAATTACAAATCGTATAATGATACCACCATCCCACCTTTATAAATTACCTAAAAGGAATGCCGTGCAATAATTTTTTGTCGCAAAGATAATTATTATTTATCGAGAAGTCAATTTTTTTGTGGTCCGAATGGGCATCGTCAGATGAATAATAATAATCAATGAATTTTTACATTTTTAAAAGGTCTGTCACTATACCTTAGTGCTCTAAATGTTTCATGTTAATTTTTTCCTCTCATGTTTTCTTGACACTTAAATCCATTCCGAATCCAACTATTTTCATTTTTTTTTTTTTGCAATAATTGTTTTTATAATTATTAATCTGTATTAATTTGAGGGCCTTAGCCTTTGAGAAATGTTATGGATACATGTAGGTGAATGATGGATAAAGTAGATTTTTTTTTTAATACAATCTTGATTATTATGTATCCTTTATTACGTTCAGAAAAGAAAAATATGTACCTACAGTAATTCCCCATCACTTTCCCGTGCATCCCATGCACCTTCTCCCTGGATTAAATGGAAATATTGTTATTATTTAGGGAGCATCCATAAACTACGTGGCCTAATCAAAGCGTAGCCCAGAACCATTATTCACTTGTATTCAATTTATTAATAAAAAAATTCAATTCATTACCGGATAAATTAAGAAAAATTAAAGACTTGAAATTCCCTTATATGTATTTATTTTCATCTATTTTTGATTCCTGATATTTTGTTTACTATATCGTTTCTTGATATTTTTTGTTTACTATTTTGTTTAATACTTTTTTTATAAAAATTGTAATAATAATAAATAATATGATGTGATTTACTCCTCCCATAACCACGAGCGTCAGCTCTTTTATGGAGAGTAATACGATTTTACTGTATGAATGATCTTTGTATTTCAATAAATTTTGTACCATGATATATTATAATAAATAAATTTAAAAAAAAAATAGGATGAAACTATTTCTCGCTCAGGGGAGGAGGGGAGAGCGTCAAAAAAGTTCAAAATGGAACCATAAGGTTTATAGATGCTCCTTTAGATGTTTTGCAAAACAATGGCAAAACAAAATATTACACAAAAACTTCATTAACCACATCAAACAATTCACCCCGAGTCCTGAAAGCCAGCATATAAAAAAACTAACCCAGAAAAAACAAGTCTTTATTATACTCCCTTTCTCATTGAATCAGGTTTCGTGCCTACTGCACGAGTCGGGGACATTATTCGTTTAAATTGATTCCAATTTGGAAAAACCATTTATACAAAAATTTGTTAGAACATTTTTATCATCACCACGACTCTGCCTGCAAAGTTTCAGCTCGATTGGATCACGGGAAAAGGATTAAAAATCGATCTAAAGTTTTTCCGGCAGACAACAAACCGCAGACGCTACGAGTAGTAAAAGAAAGGGAGTAAAAATAAGTGAGATGTTAGTAGCCAGCGAGAAGATAATTATAAGAATTTCCTACAAACGACTGCTTGATGTTTAAACATTATTTCCTTATATCTCATAGACGAAATTTAGGGATTTCAATATATTAATTTTTTTTATTTTTTAAATTTAATCAGAACTACTGACAAAAATATCCAACCGCTAATATCTCTTTGCTAGTCAAGGAGTAAAGTAGTTAATTCTCGCACATAACATCTCTTCTGCGAGAATTGCACTGGCTTCGTTTTCCTGAAAGAGTAGAGTTCAAACTGTGTTGGTTGATGTACAAGGCAACTCATAACATGGCGCCTCTGTATCTTCAGGAGCTCTGTATTCCAGACAACATAAATGGGAGACGTCAAACTCTTAGGTCAGCGTCTACTTCAGCGGTGGGAAGGATTGTGGAACCGGCAAGTCAGTTCCAGAAAACTAGGTTCAGCGAACGGGCATTTGCGGTGGCGGGCCCCAAAGCGTGGAACTCTTTGCCCTCCCTGATAAGAAACACGGATTCAGAGACTTTATTTAAGAAAAGACTTAAAACGCACTTGTTTACAAAATCTTTCCCAGAACCTTTTTAATATTGTTGTTTTTAACGTTTTTTTTTTTTACTATTTTATGTTTTGAACTGTTTTTCTTTCTCTTTTCTTTTTCATTTTGTGATTCTATGATTTTAGTATGTAAGAGTTTTTTGTGTGTAAAGCGCCCTTGAGGTGAAATTTTCACAAAAATGGCGGTATATAAATAATCCAATATTATTATTATTATAATGGCTGCAGTTTTAAAAGCAAAACCTGCATAACTTGTAGTTTCGCGGGAACTCGCAAGCATAAGCGTTCCAATGGGTGAGTCAATATTTCCGTTTATAATTTTTTGAAAAAGGGCAAGATCCGTCACTCCTCTTCTAGTCTCCAATTTTTTAAGAGAACAAAGATATTTATTTTGACTCTCAAAATTAGTTATATAAACTGCGTAAAGTTGGCTCTAAATAACCGAATTAAATTCTTACACCGGTCTAATCAGACTCTTAAATAATAAAATATAAGTTTCAATTTCTTTGAAGTCTTTACTTAATCTAAATAAAAGCTAGGTTTATAATACATAAAACGTATTTTTATTGTAAAGTTGCAATTTCAGAACAAATTTATGTGCTTATTAAACAAATTTTATGAATCAATTAGAAAAAAAGACAAATAGAAAAATCAAATCAACGAAAATATATTTAAGCTGATACCGGGATTCTCTCGTAATCTCTGCAAAGTTCAACAAGTCTCGCGAAACATCTTCAAAGAAATTTACCTATAAATACAAGGGCTTCACGTGACGGGGGTCAGACATTTGTGACGTATAGCATGCGCGACATTCCATCGATAAAACCGTAGCGCAAACAAGTGTGGTCAGTCATTCGTGACGTTTAACCAATGCAATATTAGCTTCGAAGCGCAGCGCAGTGTAATCAGCAAGCATACTCCAGCGACAGTGAACGAAGGAAATTCCAATCGGCGGTGAGAAGTTTTTCTACGTGCGAATATTGAACAGAATTTGCTAGAAAGCAATCAAAGCAATATGACGATCATATCGAGCCTGTATTTTAAATCCTGCATCCCGGACAAATGGACTATTAGAGGCCAGCCTCTACTTTCCTCTGCAGTTGCAGGAAACCACAGCTGATTGTAAAACTAATCAACAATTGCTAGAATTCAGTTGAAGGACTCTATATCCTCCGTAGTATGGAACAGGGTATCAGAAATATTTATTTTAAAAATACCGAAAATACACAATTTCCAAAAATCATATTCTTAAGTTCTCGACCAATTGTCAATTTTAAATATGGGTAATGTACTTTTGTTTTCCGCCGGATCCAAAAAATAAGTTTGCAAAATTTGGGAAAAAGGTTGTGTGGGGAATATCGCCTATGTTACCAGCCGAGTCCTAAAAAATAAGTATGCAAAATTTTGTTCAAAACGGTCAAAGGGTGAAGATTTATATAGGGAATTTGTTCTCTCAGAGAATCAGGTATATGGGTTTTATAGGTTTTAATTTTAATGTGGTACGCTGATCAATTAATGAATGAATTAATTAAACCTTAATATTTTCACAGGTACTCCAAATGATAAATCACATGTTGTTGACCAAATCTATCTTTAATAACTGCCTACTTATTGAATTATTAATATACTTGTTTCTGTTTAATTTCAATTAGTTACTTAAATTAGGATTGATCGCTAAAGAAATCGACCGTGATTGCATAGGTAAATGTATTATGCAATTGCCATCAATGCAGTGGCGGGCTGAGGCAACCATAAAAGACTTAAATAAATAAGTTGTCTCTAAATTTGAAATAGATTTTTTTACAAGGTTTTAAGTATTTTATTTGACTTGTATTAAAGCGAAAGAAATTAAATTATTCGACAAAGATTTTGTGGAGATAATTCATGCGTTTATTCTAGAATAATACAGATACAACAATAGGTTTCTTCCACAAACATACGTCTTCCCGAGCAAGTCTGTCCATCTGCAAAGAGCGTGTCCTATACGGCCTCCCGGCCAGCTCATCCATGCACCCGTTCGCCCGCATACTACTGTACCATATATTATACACTACAGATACATTCATTAACCTAAATATATTGTAAACCTTCATATAAAATCCATTGAAAACGACAGTATAAGAAGAATATACGTAAACAGAGACACCAGCAAAATATTACAGTGAGAATGACAGTGTAAAAGATGCATGACAAAAAATTAAAACAAAACATGATACCATGGTATGAAAAGAGGTGAAATTCCTAGCATAGGAAAAGAGAGACAGCTACCTTATATACAGAAGCATCCCAACACAAGAGGAATACAGAAAGTACAAAGTGGTACGTAATAGACTCAAAGCAGCACAGACAAGATAAAAAAACTGCCTTAAGTTCACCATGGAGAGAGATCTTTATAGGGTGCAAAGAAAGGTTTGGAATATGCTCAGAAAATATAAAAAACCAATCAATGAGTAGGTACACACAAACGAGAAAAATAATATCACTATTTAGATAATCTTTTTAACAATACAACACAGACCAAAAATATTGACAATAAACAATGACGAAGATTTTAAGATGATCCTTAGTACCAATGAAGTAATCGCACAAGAGACACAGCTACCTAGTATATAGAAGTAACCCAACACAAGAGGAATAAAGAAAGTAAAAAGTGGTGCGTAATAGACTCAAAGCAGCATAGACAAGATAAAAATGATAACTACCTTAAGTTTACCATAGAGAGAGATCTTTATGGGGTGCAAAGAAAGGTTTGGAATATGCTCAGAAAATAGAAAAACCAATCAATGAGTAGGTACACACAAACGAGAAAAATAATATCACTATTTAGATAATCTTTTTAGCAATACAACACAGACCAAAAATATTGGCAATAAACAATGACGCAGATTTTAAGATGATCCTTAGTACCATTGAAGTAATCACATCCGTTTAAATACTAAAAATAGAAAATCTCCGGGAATTTATGAAATTCCCAACAAAATACAGAGACACTAAAGTATCTGTAGAAATGACAAAACTGTTCAATAAAGTACTAGATAGTTCCGAAATACCCAATGAATGGAGACTAAGCATAACTCTCCCTATCATCAAAAAATTAACCAAAAATAACCCGTAAAATTGCAAAGGAATCTCCCTGCTATGCGCTACTCAAAAACTGGAGGAACTCATATAAAATAGAGACAAACAACAGGAATTCAGAAGAAACAGAACTACCACAAACGCAACATTCGTGGTAAGACAGATTAAAGAGAAATCGATCGAATATCATTATATTCGATCAATTTCTAAATAAATAAATAACAAGATTTAAACAAACAAAAAGTAATTTAATTAAGATACATTATAGAAATATCACAGAGACGAAGCTTTGGATATGAGAAACGTGTATGAAAGTCTTTTCATACGATGGACTAGGGCTTACGATCTGTATGAGCACTCTACATAAAGCAACGTTCACAATTCCACCGTAAGAACATCTACATATTATGAAATTTTCGAAAGTTCTGAGAAAGGTTCTATATGTTCCAAATTGGTATCTTTAATACATTTAAAGGGAATATACTAGAGACATCTGCAGTCTTTTCTCATGAAATAGTTAGTATACAAAGATTTTCGCAGCTAGTAACGATATCTCTATATTTTTAATGTGTAATAATTTTCTAATTTGTAATGTATCTATATGTAAGTGAGTATGTGTGTGTATGCGGCTGCTTATGTGAAATAAATTAACAAATAAGTGATATTTAATATTGTTGACCAAATCTATCTTTAATTACTGACAAATTTTTGAATTGTTAATGTACTTGTTTCTGTATAATTTCAATTAATTATATAAATTGGGATTAATCGCCAAAAAAATTTGAACGTGATTAGACAGATAAACGTTTTCTGAAAATGCCAATTGCCATTAACGCAGTGACGGACTAAGGCAACCGTAGAAGACTTCAATAAATTCGCGACCTCCAAATTTAAACCAGAAATTTTCTGCAAGGTTTTAAGCATTTTAAGTGACTTGTATTAAAGAAAATGAATTTACAACTTTCGACATGGGTTGCTGTGGAGTTAAATCACATGTTTATTTCACTTGAATACAACAATGTACAGCAATAGCTTTCTCCCGCGACCGAAGGTTTTCCCGAGCAAGTCTGTCCTTTCGTATGGCCTCCCAGCCGGCTCGTCCTTATACCAACACGCCAGCATACACACACACTCACACACACATGCACGTAGATCGAGACATACTACAGTTACAATTGTATCCAACGTTTAACAAAAGATAATACATAAATATAAAAAAAAAATTAAAACTTTGATGTAGTTGGTGTGGTTTATAAAGTAGAATGAAATGGAGTTACGCGGTGATGTTATTCTTGTCACAGCTTCCTATGAATGGCCAACTAATTTTTTTCCATGAATGGACCGCGTGCGTCAATTTTTCTCATACTGATTGGCATTCATCCCTTGGAATCCCGAGGGTTGAATTCGAATAGAATCGAATTGCCAATTGGCAAATTCGGACTCCCACGGAGTTGTTTTTTAAGAGGCTATATTCTGAAATATGTACATTGGATGTGTCTATCGAAGAAACGTACGCGGAAAATTCTTATGTATTTTGTATGTAGTAACATAGACCGCATAAAGAGTACAAAATAGCGGAAAACCTGTAGTAGAAAACTGTATTTTCTCGGAACGCCCTTGCCATTGGACTGAGTCATCCATTAGATATTAAATAAAGATAAGATTAAAGGTAGCTGCGGATGTATTGTAACATCAATATCTTAAATAATACTATGACAACTCTCTGTCATGACCAATCCAATAAACTGATAACAGATGGCGGATGACTTCTGATTAAAGTTTTTGGGATATTTTTCCATGTAAAGGCGACCTATCCGGTGATGCCTCGGATCCCACTATAGGATAAAGGCTGAGGTCTCTGATACAAGCACAATTGCCGAAAAAATTTTAACCAAAGATTCTGAACGTCCCGAAAACCTGA
Organism: Agrypnia vestita; assembly: GCA_016648135.1. Classification (NCBI taxonomy): domain Eukaryota; kingdom Metazoa; phylum Arthropoda; class Insecta; order Trichoptera; family Phryganeidae; genus Agrypnia; species Agrypnia vestita. The sequence goes on along the minus strand of JADDOH010003160.1, from coordinate 14,223 downwards.
GAACACTTTTTTTTACATTTATTCATTGAAAGATATTTGTCGTATTTTTAGGGCAAACAATGCTCCGATATTTGTCCAGAAATCTACAAATTGTTGAACATTTCAAAATAACAGGAAGCTGAAGTTATGGAGGTAGGGTCAATTAAGGGAAGCATCCCTACGGGTGACGTTAAGGAAATGCTGTCCAATTGTGACGTTCGAAATGGATTTTTTATGCTCGCTATCTTCAACAGCCTTTCCATTCCATCAACTAACTTCCCAAGGAAAGGAAAATATCGAAAGGAGGGTGACCAAAGAAAATAAATTGAATGGCATTTAGAACGCGGAATTTCTATGTAGTTGAGGCAGGTCAATAGTACCAAAAACCAGGGGGGTGCAGTGAGAACAATAAGCACGACTTTTATTTAAACATTTGGAAAAAATCTAAATTGAATATTTATCTGGCCGAATATTATGAAACATTGAAATCTGAATACTATGTTAATTATTGTGATAGGCGGAGAACTTTAATTTTAAACTTTATATTGATGTTGGATCACATCAGCCCTGATGGTGAACCCTGCAACGGGATCCCTAACGTCGGCCAGACAGGTCGTAAAACCACGGCATAATACCCCAGAAGACACAAACCAGAAGATTCTCCAGAATGGTTCGTTTACTTAGGCGCAATATAGGTATGTTCTCAGATTAGCGGTATGAAATTGAAATGAAATTACGTAATATCATATTTATTCCTATTTGCTCTACCTTAGCTTAATCTCTCTCAAAAAACATTATTTCAAATTTTTGCATGGTTGTTTTAGCTACCCCTATCAAAATATATAATTAAATTGATCCGGCCCTGGTATAGAGCATTTGAAGATATGTATATAAATGCAAAATCGCGCCATTTAAATACCAAACAAATTTGTTCAGTGAAACATGGATGACTTAAAAAGCGTTAATCTTGTTGACAAGTACTTAAAGTATCCGCTCGACTTACTTTACCTGTTCGGCCTTTGGAGGAAGGGAAATAATCCCTACTTGTATTCTATTTACTCATTTTTTATTTTGTTCTCAACGCAGTACTTGTTCACCATTTGTCAAATTATTTATATGGTGAACGTTTGGGGAGACATCGCGAAAATTGCTGAGGCTTCGTTTTTCCTCCTGACGCAAGCGAACCTCTGTGTGAAGATTTTGATATTCCTGTGGAAGTCAAGCGATATAAGGCGACTCGCAAAACGTATGAACAGCTCGACGTTCGCACCGACTCGAGCTGCGCACTTGCCGTAAGACTTTAATATTTATCTATATCTCAAAAATCCTTTGCCAATTTCTTTTAACATGCTTTTACTTAACCCTCTTTGTCGTTTGTTTGTTGTGCTGGAATGTTGTAATTGATTTTTCACCAACTTAGCGACTAGCTAGAGCTCAGAGACTTTCAATATTTACATGAATTGGATGACTATGAATAATGTTTATTTTATTTACATATTCTTATATGATCACACTAAATTAATTAGTTATTTGTATTAATTTAAAAAAAAAAATAGCATGTCCCAAACAGCAATTGTATGCTGGTATAAGGGGACAGAAAATAAAGTAAAATAAGTGGGTACACATATTAAATATAAGCACATTGATTTGTTAAGCAATTATCTCCTCCCCATCACAAGTCCCTTCAGTTGTTTATTGAATAGTTTCTTTTTATTTAGTTCCTTTATGCATAGGAAACCATCCCTCTCTATTAGTCCGCGGTATATCACTTCTTATATAGTCTCTTGTTCTTGTGTGTTGTCTATGTACGTCACTATTCTGGTAAAGGATGATATTCGTTTTTAATAATTTATTTTTTATTTTATCTTCAGTCATCTTTATCTTTTTCACATAAATCAGATCTTCTAGGTTAAGCATGCCGGTGATTTTGTATAAGTCAGTGGTTCTGGTGTATCGATTTAGGTTGAAGATTATTTTAAGGGCTCTGTTTAAAGTTCTTTGTATCATCCCTGCGCCTGTGAATTACACTTTGACCAAATAATAATGCCATCAATATATTAATTACCCTAACCAATGTCGTACGTTTCTGCATTTGTATGATGATTTCTATTTGTATACAATAATTTTGCCCTGGTCCCCGTTGGGTCGTGTGGTGCAGCGGATAACGCGTCTGATTACGAATCAGAGGATTCCAGTTTCGAATCCTGGCAGAATCGAATTTTTTTTTTACGGTCGAGAATATTTTATTTGTTGAAATTTTAATTACATTTTTGGTTTTTTATAATGTTGTATAAAAGTAATCAACACTGCGAGAAGAGAAGAGAGTAGGTACCTACCTATCGAACTGTGGTTTATTCCGCTCTGACTTATTAATCGGTTAGAAATACTGAATAAATACTTTGTCTTAATTATATCTAAACTACCCGTAATTAAATAAAATTATTATTGCATTATTAATTCATTTTTTACATGATTTGAACATTATTTAATTCATAATCACGTCACAAAGAACACGCCGTTGGATTTTTTTTAAATTTTTAAACAACGTATTTAATATTTGGACTAGCGTACCCGTTTGCACGACGATGCGTGCTAATTCAGTCTGGCCCCAAACTCACTGTTGGTTAAATAACGACGAAGAAGAAGAAGAATATGTTTGAAGATTAAAAAATAAAATACAGAGCCGAAAACATGAAATTCTTTAAAAAGACGATAGCATACCCGCTCCGCTATGTAAGCGTACATAGCCTGGTAGCAGAAACAATTTTTCTATAAAATATAATATAAGTAGGTGAATGTGCAAAAACAAAATGGTGATAATAGTTTAAACTTTAAAACAACGTTTTTAATATTTGGATACTGCGTGGATGATGTTAAAAATCGATTACAAATGTATGGGGTGGAGACATCCAGCTACAGCGATCTGTATAACGAAGTTACAACAGACAAACAAAGCAGCGGTTATCTCCGGATGCTTAAGAGATACTGTATGGGCCAAAGGGCATGTGCTAGTGGAAAGCAAAGTCAGAATATATAAAACGTGCATTAGACCTATCATGACAAATGGTATCGAAGCAAGAGGGGACACGGTGAGAACTAAACACCTCCTCAGAACTACCGAGATGAAAACTCCAAGACCCATTGCGGGCAAGACCCTCAGAGACAGAGTACCCCATGCGGAAATCCGCAGAACCTGCGACATACAATATATTGTTAGATGGAGTAGGCAGAGAAGGCGTATCTGGAGGGACCATGTCGAGAGAATGGAGCAGACGAAACTTCCCAGAGCCGTGATGCGCGGGATTCCAGAGGGGCGCCGACCGCCAGGGAGACCACCAAAGAGATGGAGAGAGAACTGGACGTCCTCGTCACAAGATCAGGACTGACCTGTCAACACAGATCAAGGATCTAACAAAAGATGAAGAAGAAGAATGTGTGCGAAGAAAGCGTATAAAATCATGTCTTAATTTTTTTGATTTACTTGTTGTACGGTTTCGCTTAAATAATAGATTTTGTTCTGTTGTGGATCAAATAATCTGCAAGTTGAAGTCTGTCCGGTTATCGAACGTATAAAAATATTGTTAAAAATATATACTGGTCCATAAAAGGAATTAAAATTGTAAATAATAATTTTGATTCGTATTCTAGTGTTAGTAAAATAATTCGGAAAAATGTCATACATATATGTTCAACTATATCTAGAATGTTGTCATTCTATGTGGTTGTCGGTGTGGTCATACAACAAAATAGAAAATAATCATAACGTCCTCATTGACATGTACTATGATAGTTTCCACGAATATAAGAGAACTATTACCAAACTTGCGAAATTAGCTGTTTAGTCTCTTTATTCAACGTCACTCTGTACAAGCTCACTCTATAAAATCACTTTTTTCTGTTCTTTCTTGTATATGTTTTAGGCTTTACTATTATCTCTATGATCACATTTAATTCAGTGATGAAAAGCATTTAAACTAATTGTATTACCTATATCATGCTATATGTTTTTCATTATTTGTGAACCATATATATATATATATATATATATATATATATATATATATATATATATATATTTAATACGAAATAAATAAATGAAAAAGAGAAATACACAAATATCAAATAATGAAACTGAAAAATTAAATGCTGGAACCTGGATTCGAACCACGGACCTCTGTGTTTCGCGCACAGCGTGTTACCAATTTCACTATCCCAGCGACTTAACAAGTCGTCAATATTTGATAGTTATATGTTTCTCTTTGAATTATCAATTCACTTATTTATATTATTCCATTTTTTTATATTAATAAATGAATTATAAATAAGTGAATATATATATATATATACATTAAAAAAATATTTTTTTATATTCCACATAAAAATATAGAGGTAGGTATCATTAATAGCTACAAATTCGATGTAAACTTTTCATTGGCAGGACCATGGGTGTCTCTAGCATAGTCCAACCGAATATATGAGAGAAGCTGATTTAGAATATATTTTTATGTACGTCTTGTGTTGAAAATGACAATATGTTTATGTTCTTATGGTGGAATTGGTGAACGTTGCATCGTGTATCACTCAAGCCAGCTCACACAGATCATAAGCCCAGGGCCACTCTATAAAGACTTCATACATGTTTCCCATATAAATAGCTTCGACTGTGACTTCTATAATTAATCATTAAACTTGTAATTAAATTTGGCAAAAATGTAGAGAAGAGAATCAAAGATGAATTAATATTGATTAAAATTATTTGTTTTAAGGGTATGTTAATTAACTGCATTTAAAATATAACATCATCCATTTTTTTTTTGCAATCTTTGTATTCATGTATCATATGTGTGGCGTATATAAATAAAACTGCCACTATCCATATGGAGCCCGTATGGATAGTGGCGGTTTTGCATCCATACGTCACATATAATATTATATTAATCAGAATCTTTTGTTCCAGACCAATAGAGAGCACGTCTTCAGTTCAAACTGCAGAATTTTTCTTATTCCTGTTCATGACCTCGTTGACTGTCTCACTTTGGGCCATATTCCCTCTGATTGACTCGGCTGAAGAGAAGCTCCTCCCCCTTAAGGCATGGTAAATATGCACTTTTTTAATCGTCATCATCATCACTCTCGGCTCTACCCCGGTAGGTCTCGGCCTCCTTGAGTGTTCCCCAACTCATCTCTGTTTAGTGCCAGCTCTCTCCAGTTCAGAAGCTCCAAGGCAGATATGTCTTTGAGGATGTTGTCGCTCCATCTTAATTTTGGCTTTCCTAAACTCCTTCGCTCTATCGGTTTTGAGTTCAGCAGGGACTTTGGTGCTCGATGCTCGGTCATTCTCTCCACATAACCCAGCCACCGAAGTTTTTCTAGTTTTATAAATTTGGTGACATTGAGTTCTTTAAATAGAATATAGAGCTCATTGTTGTAACGTCTGCGCCAAAGTCCATTTTCTAGAACTGGTCCAAAGATACGCCTCAAAAATTTTATTGCATTTTTATGTAATTTAAAGCAGTTTTTGTATAAACCAAAAGAAAGCGAAACAGATAATGGCAATTTTTACATATATTATGCAACAACTCGGTAAAATTTGATAAAATCTTGCCGCTGATTATGTTGGTAAAATAAGCATTATCTATTAGTATTTGTACAACATTTATAGTGTTCAGTAAATAAGTGCGTTATTTTCATTGAATTTAAGATAATCATAGTGAGAAAACTTGGCATTGCTTAGAAAGCACGTGATCACCTTTTCAACACCACAGCCTGAAGGCCTCGAGCAGCCTCCCAGTCCGACCACCGTTTAATCCGACACTAATTTTCACATACGTTTCAGGTCTCCGTTTCCGGATGGACAGACGCCGTACTATGAACTAATATATATTTACCAGATTATGAGTGTCTGGTTTAGTGCCCTGGTGTCAGCTCCGATGGACAGACTGTCCATCAGCATGACAGCTTTTGCCTGTGGACAGGTTCAGATACTAAAAGATAACCTAATTAATGTAAGATATTACCAATAACTAGGTCCTAAAAGAACTGAAAGGTATTGTAGTAGGAGCGTGAATGAAGACCTGATTATATGTTTAATTTTAATTTTTAACAAGTAGAACTTCGATGGTAATTATTGGCAATAATAGAGTCCTAGTGTGATAGGTGTGTTAGTAAGGTATCTAGCACACTCAATATTCCTTTAAGGTGTGAGATTGTGGAAAAATAAGGTGGCTTCTTATTTGTCTCTTAACAAACTGCCGTAGTCGTAGTCGCATGGAAACAAAGTTTCCAGAACGTGTGGAAGGCGATGACCGAGAGAGAATAAAATATAATTGCTGCCGCTGATTTTCTCTGGTGAGAAATAAACATGTACATGCAAAAACTCTTTAATTCCACTAATCCAAAACATTTCCTTGAGCTTTTTTTTTATTTTATACAAAACGTTTGGTATTGCAGATAGCTATCGCTAATAGACCACAGACTTTATCGCTTATATATACTAAAACAAAAATCTACGTACGTATGTCCTTATGTATCAAATAAATCTTTACTTACACATAAAATAATTACTTTTTTTAGATAGAAAAATATGCAGTAGATGATATAGAAAAAAACTACCAACTGAAATATAAAGACGACTTATCTCAGGTCAAAGGTACGTTGAACTTTGCTGTAGAAATGAACCTATACAAAGGAAACTATATTCACTCTCGAAAGCTCGAAATTGAGAATGTAATTCAAAGAAGTCTAGTTCAAAATATTCTTCACCATCAACATATTGCAAGGTAAGGCATTCCATCTAATATCTACTCGAATTATCATCACTTTGATAATGTTGGATTTGAAAAAAACTTGTTTTTACTCCCTTTATTTTAACTCGTAGCATCTGGTTGTTTGTTTGTTTGTCGAAAAAACTTTGTATCGATTTTTAACCCTTTTCTCGTGATCCAATCGAGCTGAAACTTTTCCAGCAGACTCATGGCGACGATCAAGAAGATCTATCAAATTTTCGTTAAAAAAAATTAATAATTACAGTATAATTTTGGATTTTTAGAAATTTTTAATGGTTTTTTCATAATTTTTTTCTTCATATTTTTTCATACCAAACCAATTAGTAAATGAGAAAGGGAGTATAATAAAAAAATGTTTTTTATGGGTTAGTTTTTTTTTTCGAATTTAGTTCTATTGTAAATAATAAATTATTGTATCAGTCTATACCTATGAAATTGACGTTTTGAGTACAAAAATTAAATAAAGAAATTATGAAATTTATATTTAAAATTAATCGAAATATTGGCCTTTGTTGTCGATAGAAGCTCATTGATGCCTTTGGTATAGGAATCTTGGGGACGGGACTCGACGAATTCTTTAAAAGCGTTTTTCATCACCTCGTCGTAGTTGAAATTTTTCCCTTGTAAAAAGTTATCCGAATTCCGAAAAAAATGGAAATCGGTAGGTGCAAGGTCCAGAAAGTCAGGTGAGTGACGGAAAATTTCAAGTCTAAGCTTGTGATTTTAAGACGGTCAGTTGAGAAGGGAATAAATGCAGAATGTGGCATTGAGAGTTGTATTAAATTCACTTGCCCATTCACTATACTACATGACAGTCCACCGACCAGAATAGTGAATGGTCCACTTTATATTTTTTTATCTATGATTATATCTTATCCATAGATATGTGTGATAATTCAAAGGAAAAGGCTGACTTGCCAAACCTACTAAGGTAATGATTGCGATTTTTAAATTGGAATTACTCGTTTAATATAAATAAATATAAGAGTGTGACATTATTTTATGATATCATTGAAATCAGCACACTCAATTATACCGGAAAAACTTGTAAATATGTCATACAACTCCCTACGACACATTCTGCATTCCACAAAGTCGTTGAATGCATTATGATTTTATTCTTTCGATAAGTCATACATATGTACGATTACAAAGACGATGATAGATACTCGGTGGATTAGACCCTCCCGCCTACGACGGGGGTCGATGGGAGACTGACATGCCCGTATAGGTCGTTTGCTGCTTTTTTATGTTTTGCGAACGTAGAACTTTCTTGAAGTCTAGCTGTATGTGTGTAGAGGTATTGCTGGCAGTGTGATGGCCTACATCGGGAGCTCGTGTACCCTGCTGTACCTTGATTTCGTTTGTCATGCCATCTATGCAGTATTAGTACCGGGACGGAACTCATATACAAAAAACGTAAATTTTCATTTTTTCGGTGGTCGCAGACACAGCTACGAGTGTATCAATGAAAAAAGAAACGCCGCCAAATCATATTAATAACTAATTTTGAAAAAAGAATGTCGTAGGTTTAACAAGACCTTCATTTGAATTAGGAATTCCATGACAAATACAAGATATCGAGCTTCGAAAAACGACAATTTCATTGGTAACGACCTAATATAAACAAAGCTTACAGAAAATTTGATTACAATAATATTTCTCTTACAGTTTTATGTATCAGGTGGAGCAATGCTTTCACTGGAAAGTTTTATCTCAATTCGCGGCTAGTGTTCTCATTATATGCATTACCGGACTTCAAATTACATTGGTGAGTAGTGATGGTCAAATCGCTATTTTAACCGGTTACACACCGTTACAGTTATTTGATATTTGTATCTGATTGTATCGATGATCAGTGAATGATACATGACAGTCTGGTACAGATGTTTGCCCGTGGAACTGCGAAAAATCAGTTACCAGTCATGGGCATAGTTAGATAAAAATAATGGTTGGTATCGCCGGTTAAAATATCACTTTTGGTAAGTAAGCTTTGTATTAAATACAAGTTTAGTTAAAATGTGACTACAATAGGTTCGAAAAAAAATTAATAAATACTTAAAGTAACATTTTGCTAAATGATATTATACGAGCCAAATCGCAAGAATAATTATCATTCAGCAGAATAAAAGAACATCGCCGTTGCTTAATTCAGGACGGCAGGATGTAGAGCTTTTAGTAGCGAATCTTTATATTGTGCTAAACTGGAATTAAACATATCATAGATGTTCGCCTAGGTATTACCTAGCCTATGCAGTCTGGGTACAAGAGAGTTACAATGTGAGTTGGTTCTGGTGTTGTCACAATAAAATAGTGTAGGTATTCGTGCAGCTCTTTCAGACGCATGAAACATAAACAAGTACAAAATATCAGGGGTGTCAAAATGCGAGTTAATAATTTTGTAGAGTAAAATCAAACCAGATACAAATTTTATATATAACATAAGCCAAACTGCGATTTCGCCACAATTTTATTTGTTATGAAAGCTGCCTTTAAATTGGTGTTTTATAGTGATGCAACGAATACGAATACGAATCGTAGATATTTACCGAATATTCGTATTCGCCGAATATTAAAAACAAACTATTTATAACTGAATGCAACGCAAATTACGGTTCGGCTGTGCACCGTGTATCCGAACACACCTACGCACTGTATTATCTGGGATTCCCCTCACATTGAATGAATGGATTTGTTGAGTTCTCAAGTTGTCAATTGTTACTTGTTTCACAGCATAACATTAGTTATTTCATCTAGTTTCGTTGGGTTATTAATAAGGTTAGGGGCTCATTTCATGTAGTTTTTGTTTTGTAATACGTATTGTTCGTTCCATTTTATTTCCGTTGTGTCAAAAGTGTAAACTCTTATAAAATAATTTCAAATTAAATCAAATAACGTGACCTCTCGTAAGCGTGAAAAAAGTCATTTTTATTTTCGACCGCTGGGAATGTATAAACGGATAAAAGAAATATTGTGCTTTTTGAACAAATATCTATTTGCCGGTGGTAAATTTTAATTATTAAATCTTGTTGTAAAAAATAACAGTATTATTTATTACTTTGATTAATTATTCGTATTCGTATTGGAACGGACAGGGTTGAGCCATGTAAAAAATGAGAACATAACATGACCACTATGAGCGGCGCGTGTCCAAAATAAATCAGCCGCTACATGCAGAAAATTGCATTGGAGACGAGGTGTGAATGCCGCTACTGAAAATCGGGTTGCCGCTCGGAGCGCGCGCAAGTCAGTGCCCAGCGGCTGTTGCCGCAACTGGAGGGGGGCCGCGCGCGCATACTGCTTCCAACTAGCTGTAGAACAACATCGCCCGGACACTAGCCCGGAGATTGGCCCTTTGTTGAATGAATATGAAAAATGCAGCCTGTTTGGCTGCCGATGTTATTTCCAGCTACAAGTGTCGATACAAATATGTGTGGAATTTGTATATGTTATGAAAATATTTTAAAAATATGTTGATGTCTTGTAGGAAGCAGCGCTTGGCGCCCTTTTTGTATGCAATATTGTCATGTGCATTATGTTGAATCTCTGATGAGAAAAATGTATTGGAATTTTATGAATTTTTATGAATAAAATGGAAATAAATAATTTTTTATTTGGCACCTATTGGTGCGTGGACAAAGGTTAGAAGTTTGAGCCGAAGGGATTCTTCCGCGATGTAACGCCCCAAAGTAAAGTATGTGTGTGGCACGCGGTACCCGCGATGTTCGCCAACACTAAATGGGCATGAGTGTGGCACGCAATATTCGCCAACACGGGAGACGAGTCTCGCTGCAGAGGGTCTCGTCTCTTTCTTTCCGCCGTTGAATCCGCCGACGGGCAATAAATGTTTTTTGAATATTCAGAGATTTTACAAACTTACCTGACCGGCTATAACTTCTAACGCCTAGTACTCAAATTCCGAGCCCCCGTCTGAGATGCGTATATGGGATACCCTCCACGGGGGCCCGAAGGCCTGCACCGGGCGCCATCGTGGAGATGGTCATCATGAAATGAATGAGTACTGGAAGACCGTGAGAAAAATTTTGTATTTTTCTCGATTTGGAAACGGTAGACGCCTGTTTGCGGGCCCACGTCGCGGTAAGCTCGCGCACACGGCTCGCCGTGGAGGATATTAAAAAGTTGAGTTTTTTATCGACAATCAGAGCGGCTTACCGTGGACGAATTCCTACTTATGTAGTGTCATTGCATTCCTTATCTGAATGCCTGTCTGGAAAATGTATTTTTATACATGTGGAATGATATAGGCGCGCCTGAGAGTGAAATAAAGAAATTGGTTTTTGGCGCTTTTTTGAATGCCTATAACTCAGTAAATATTTACCTGAAATATTTGGAATTACTGTTAAAATGAGCGCTTGCATGCGCAAATTACATTTGTCATAGCAAAACTTGTAAAAATGCTGTTTTTGATTTTTTATGAATTTTTGAAAATTTGAGCCGTTTGTGGCGAATTTAATTTTAGTTTTTTGGGCCTTGTATGACCCAGCCCGTCCAAATAACTGTGTTATTATCATCTGCTAGGTCTGTTATTACAAAATAACACAGTATTAGTCTCTTGGGAGCTAAAATGCATTTTTTATGAATTAATTTGTATCTGTCATATGAAATCTGCCGCGCGGTGAAATTGTGCAACCGCGAATGACGTAGTTCACCGCTCGGCCGCTGGGAGCGCTGCGGCGCCTTCCCAGAATTACGCAATCTCATTGGTTTCTGTAACATGCTATGACGCAATCTTGTGAAATTTTGAATTTGGTATAAATAAAATGCATTTTTTGAGCGGGTACCACAGATACGCCACCCGCGTCGGTACGAGAACCGCTATTTGGACAATCTTCTTGCTGCCTTTTCTTTCTGACCCTGCTCACCTACTTTGGACTCTGCTTTCTTGGATTTTTGTGACCACTGCTTTCTGACTTGGACTTCGCTTCGGATTTTTTCTTCGACTTAATACGATAAAAGCACTACTTCGGCGTTTGACTTCTGGCATATCCACGGACTACGAGCTTCACTGCAAATTCTGGTGGCGATCTCTGCCCCACCAGCGAAGACTACTGAGCCGCATAAAAAAGGTGTTCCCATCCGGAACATTTTGGTCCTGTTCGAGCCGGAGATCTGAGCTTCGCTGACGACCACCATGTCTCAAGAGGGATCGAGACACTCTGTTGGGGGAGACCACGACCAGGACGAGCCTGTGGCACCGGAACGAGCCGGTTCTGAAGTGGACCGGGCCTCCACGACATCCACGGAGGACACCGTCCGCCGGCAAGCGGCGGAGATCCGACGCCAACAGCAGCTCATACGAGAACTCCAGCGAGAGCACGCGGAGGCGCTAATCCGGATCTGCTCAGCAAAGGCAGACGCATCCGAAGCTGCAAATGTGTCGCCTGCAAGAGGCAACCGACCAGGGCGGCATCCAAGCGACCAGCCTCGGTCGCCGCTGATGATGTCACACCCAAGCGGCCGACACCAGCCGCCACCGATGACGTCACCACCCGCCGCCCACCAGTGGTCGCGACCGATGACGTCACCACTCGCTGCCTACCAGTCGTCGCAGCCGATGACGTCACCACTCGCCGCTCACCAGTTGTCGCGGCCGATGACGTCACCACCCGCCGCCCACCAGTGGCCGCGGCCGATGACGTCATGGAGGAGTACGCGATTGTGTCATCAGACCGATCTGGACAGCGGGGCCGTTGTCCAGAACCGAGCACATTTACGAGAGATTGGGTCCTGAGCCATCCGGAACAAAGACGGATGGTCAACTCACTGATTGAAGAGGCGCTCAATTCACGCCAGGCCAACAGCACTCGCTCACCACCTACTGCGGGAGAGGCGCCGGTTTCAGCAATTTTGGCGCGACAATCAGGCGTCAAAGAATTGCCGCATTTTTCCGGAGACCCCTTCGAGTGGCCGACTTTCCTGGCGCAGTATGAGCAGTCGTCCGTTCTATGTGGATTGTCGCCGCCTGAAAATATTATGCGCCTACAAACGGCGCTGAAAGGACGAGCGCGCGAAGCAGTCGCGCCGCTTCTAGTGGACCCACAGAATTTGGAGGAGATTATGCGGACACTGAAAAACCGCTTCGGCAATTCCGAGGACATTATTGATAGCATGCTGGAAAGAGTCCGCCGCCACCCACGGATCACTGAAGATTCGCCGATAGACGCGCTGACGGATTATGCTATAGCCATCAGAAATGTGGTGGCGACCGTGCATGGCTTTGACCGGAAATACCTGACGTCACCGCAGCTACTTACAGAAATGGTCGGCAAGCTTCCCATGTCGGCGAAATTAATGTGGCTGAATTCAAGGAGAGGCGGACCAACCAACATCACAATAAAGGACTTATCGGACTGGCTGGTCGACATATTGGACATGGCGCCGTACGCCGGATGTAGGCCAAAAGCGAGCCAGAAGATGACCGCCCGCCGAAGCGGTCAAGTTCACCAATTGACGGAAGACGGTGAAGAAAGTAGACCGTCAACGAGCGCCGCCAGATGCTGCGCCTGCCATATGGCAAATCACGCCCTGCTGGATTGTAGGGCGTATTGGAATAAACCTATACGGGAGAGATGGACATTGGCAAGGCGGGCTGCTGTCTGCTTTAATTGCCTAACAAGGGGGCATATGTTGCCTAACTGCAAGGCCAAGCGGTGCGGCGAAAATGGATGCCGAGCACCACACCACCACTCGCTGCACTTAGAAGAAAATCGCCGCCCGCCCCAAGCCGCTGAAGAACATCATCGATCCGGGTGCGGCGGGCGAGGCGGGCGTGGCCGCGATCAACATCGGCGAGGCGGGCGAGGCGCCCCGCGAAGCGCGCCACCGCGCGGGTCAGGCGGCGCCGCCGCGGCCGCCCCATCTACCACCCCCGCGACGAATGTTACGGCGCCCCGCGATAATACAGTGGGGCACGCAAAATTGGACAATGGGCGATATGCCGTACTATTAAAAGTTTTGTTGGTGACTGTGAGTGGGCCCCGAGGCCAAGTGAAAATTTACGCGCTTCTCGATGAGGGTTCGACCGTCACTCTCGTCGATGAAACAGTGGCCAGCGCCGTCGGGGCCCGCGGACCGGTGCGCGGACTTAGAATTCACGGCGCAAATGGAATGTGTTCCTCAGATGACCGGTCCCAAGATGTAAATCTCACAGTGCGGGGGAGTGAGGCTGCATATGAAATGCGGGCGAGCACAGTCAAACAGCTCGCTCTGCCCGCGCAAAAAGTGCTAAAGAAATGCGAGTGCCAAAATAAAAATAAAAATAAAAATAAAAATGAAAATGACTTAGAACGCGCGTGTGTTGGTGGAAAGTGCGCGGAGTTTAATGAAGTGGAGCCAGAAATATTGATAGGCCAGGACCACGCGCATTTGATCGTCACCCGGGAGGTGACTGAAATACCTACCGGCGGATTGCGCTCCCGCACAGCCCTGGGATGGACCA